>VMDO01036870.1:0-14794 GCA_007922755.1 Pedetes capensis
GGGAGGGAAGATAAGAATGAGGTCAATACAAATGGACTAAAAATCACATGTAATTGTTCTAACAAGATAGAAACAAAGACCACTACAGGAAAAGTTTCTATCTTAAACAGAAATGGAACCCAAGGACATATAGAAAAATACTACATAGTAAAAGATAGAGAAGACTTGGATGGGAAACTTAGATAGGAAGGGGGGAGGGAGGAAACATAGAGGAGGGTAAGGGGTAACCTATATGAATAATGCTTATCAAATTGCATATATGAAAATTGTCACAACGAAAAGCATGTCAAAATGAATCACATTATGATGTACATTAAAAATTTCTAATAAAAAAAAAATTACTCTTTCCCCTTCCCATCTAGAGCCCATAAAAGCCTCACCCCTTCTTCCCCCTGCGGCTGCTGTCCCTTCGCCTGAGACAGCCTGGACAGCTTCTCCCAATAAACATCTGTTGAGTTTATAGTTATAGTTTATAGGTTCCTTATGTAACACTCACCACCTACGATGGTGACATTTTATACATTGTTTGAATCCTTTTGTTTCTCTGCTCCACCATTGCAATACTCCTTGAGAGGGCCTCACACTGCAGAGAGGTCACCTATTCTTGAGCACTGGCCTTTGACTTGAACCCTGCCCTCTCTTGGGCAATTAGTTCCAAGTTAAAAACATATTCTTTCCTTATATCTTCATGTCCCAATAGAAACTAAACTCTATCTTGGAACAATATTTCAACAAAAGCTCAAGTATTGAAGAAGGAAGGTGCAATCTTGGAGCAGAAAGGCTGAGGTCCTTGGGGTCCACAGTCCCTGAACTCTCTTCAATGATCTTTACTCTTAATCTGCATGCCTTCCCCAGTCTAGCTTCCAGTTGTGACACCTTCCCCTCCCGCCATCCCTGTAGTCCTCCACGGGATTAGCTGTTCTCAGTATTCAGTTCCATCTCCTCTCTTCATATTTTCTGAGGTTGACTATCAACTTTTTCACAGGTAGACTGACAATGGGAATATTCCTTCCCTTCCCCTGCCAGAAGAAAAATCACCTCAGAGAATAATAGCTAAACCTCACCACAGGGTGGGTCATTCTGACAGAAATAGCTCTGTATGAAACATACCGAGCCCAGTGAAACTGTGATACCATTAACAGTCTTCTTTCCCCAACACCCAGGTCTCAGCTCTGGAGTTCTGGAAAACAACTCTACACACAGAGCTGCACAAACAAAGCTACAAGAACAGGCAACAGCTTGTAGAAAAGTGCCCTTAAAATCGGACACAGTTAAAAATGCTGGAACACGCACCCCTCCCCTCCAGACAGCTATGTCTCCCAGACAGAAATTTGGCTCAGGCTTCCCCCAAAATTTATGTTATCAAATAGAACACTTAACTTCTCAGTCTAAAACATCTGTGTTCCGGCTAATACTGACTTCACATTTCCCTCTAGAACAGTGGGTGAATATTTAATTTACATTTTTGTAAATAAATGGCAGACTCAAGTGGTTTTCCCAGACCAAAAGCAACAATTTCCCTCTGAGGTAAATTCATGTCCCTACCCTTAGAGACTGGAAATTGCTTGCAGCTTTAAACATTTTCCCTCTTTTTCCAGCTACTAAAGATCAAGTTTCTAACAATATCTTGGGGCCCGTGCCAGCTAGGGTAACCCATTGCACGTCTGCGCAATGATGAGAATCATGGCTATTTTGGGGGTCTCCACTGAATGTACAATCATGTGCACCCCCAGTTCTCAAACATGAACCTGATCAGGAGCATCACCTGGGAGCTTGTTAGCCATGTGAATGTTCTGGTTTCATCCCAGTACACTGAATGAGAAACTCTGGGGTGGGGTTCAACAGTATGTATGTATTTTAGCAAGTACCTAGACAAATCTGACCACTGGTATACCAATGGACAAGCAGGCAGACTCCTTGGGGTGGTGCACATGATACCTCCAGGTAGCTCCAGCCTGGGTTAAGAGGTCCCTGTCTGTTGTGCTGGATCTCACAACTCTGCAACAAAATATGCTTGCTTTGCTTTCTCTCTCTCTCTCTCTCTCTCTCTCTCTCTCTCTCTCTCTCTCTCTCTCTCTCTTTCTCTCTCTCCTCTCTGTTTCTCTTTCTTTTTTCCTTTTTTCTTTCCTCTTATTTTTTTACAAAATATTTTAGAAAGTTCAGCAAACTATTTGATGAACCAGTTTATGGAAAAGGGCAGCATGAGTTGAACAGAATCCCCAGCCCTAGGGAAGCAAGGCTGAGAATCCCTGAGCACTGGGGAAGCAGTAAGTGTGGAAGGAGGTAGAGGAGGGGTCTCATCACCACCCCTGCCATGGGAGAGAGTTGGCTGCTTTTGCTTAAGTTGGCTGTATCCCTAGGAAGCGAGCACCAGTTATCCCAGGTTCAACCAGGACAGCCCAAGCCTGGGCTGAGTCTGTCCCTGTTCTGTCCCAGGAGGCCCACACAACCTTTTAGGGGGAGGCCAGCAAGCCTGGCCAAGAAGAAGGCTTTGCCCCAGATCACATGGGTGATTCCCAATGGGCAGGCAAGAGGGCCAGGCGTGGGAACACAAGCCAGGCCAAAGGCATAGCTGGATGTATAACTTTCAAATATTTAGATACATGGTAGATGGGTCTTGTGATGATTTTAGCTGTTAACTTGATTGGATTTAGAATCACCCAGGAGATGGGTGAGGCACACTTCTGGGTGTGTCTGTGAAGGTGTTTCCAGAAAGAATTAACTGAGAGGCAGACCACCCTGAATGTGGGTAGCACCATCCCGTGGGCTAGGGGCCCAGATGGAATAAGAGAGGAGAAGGAAGGAAGCCAGTCTTCCCTTCCATCCCTTTCCCAGCTGCCATGAAGTGGCCAGCTGTCCTCAGCCACACCTCTGTGTTAGTCAGCTGTTGCCACTGGAGCAGAAAAGTTGACAGAGGCAAACTTATGAGTGGAGGAGATTCATTGGAAGTTCACTGTTAGAGGATCAGCCCACACGGTGGTGGGGCAGATGTGATAGACGACCTCATGCCATCTCAAGGCAGGAGGCAGACAGGGATAAGAGATGTGGATCCTGGTGAAAAACCTCCAAAACCCCACCCCAGGGGCCACTTCCACAAATCAAGAAGCCCATCTCCCAAAGCACTACGACCTTCACAAACAGCACCAGCTCTGGGGACCAAGCATTCAAACCCACGACCTTTGGGGGACATCTAGATGGAAAACACAGCACCCTTCTGTTTCCATGGTGTTCTGCCCAAGCACAGGGCCAGGTGAGCATGGACTGAACCCTCTGAAACCATGAGCCAAAATGATTATTTTCTCCCTCAGGGTGCTTATGGCAGGCATTTCATCACAGTTGTAAGAATAGTAACTAATACAAGCCTCCCTTCTTGTTCTTATCCCAAGTCCTGCAAATATAAAAGGTATGCTGGGAAATTACTTCAGAATTAAATGTAGTTCAATTAATTGAATGGTGAGCCCCTGTGCTGTATAAAGCATGGTGCCAGGTTTCATGGCCCAGAGGGAGATGAGTCTGTGTCCCCAAACCATTGCTACATAGTAAAGAAGGGCAGAGATCTACACTGACAACTACTCCATGCAACATGTCAGACAACATAAAGATAGTTACAGAGAAAGCAATATGGTAAAGCAATAAAAATAGGAATGTTTTGACCTTGAAAAAAATCCAAGAAGACTCCTGGGAAGACATCGCCTTGCAGTAGATCTCTGTGCTGCTTGCCAATCTAAAGTCTCATCTAATCACCGGGGCCACCCTGCAGTTCCTGTCTTTATTTGATATACAATAGTAAGCTGTAGAAAGTGGCTTCTCAAACTGAGTGCTTTCTTCTGGACCAAGGCTCTATCTCAGGATCTGGAGGGCAGTGTGTAAGGGCCAGCCAACGGTGAGAGCTCCCATTCTGGTGATCACCACATTGTGCCGTGGCTCTCTGCTGGTAGAGGAAGGAAATTATTCTTCCATGCTATCTTTAACATAAAATTCACCTCCCCAAAAGACTTCATTATGTACACGAGTCTCAGCTTTGTAACCAAAAAGCATTTCTTACAAAATATTCTCATCTGAAACTGTCTAGGACACTCAAATCTTGTTCCCACACTTGAGGACCATAAACCAAAGGAACTAACGCAGAGGTCAGCAAACTGCAGCCCTGGGACCAAAACTGGCCCATCACCTGTTTTTGTAAAGGAAGTTTTATTGGAACATATTCACAGCCATTCATGTGAAAGTGGCCAAATCCATGGTTGCAACAGAGACTGTACATCCCACAAAGTCTAAAAACTTTTTCAGAAAAACTTGCCCATCTCTCATTCATCCAAAGTCAATCAACAATCAAAAGCTTTCAAGTCTTTACTCACTAAACTCCAATCTCTGCCCTCAAATTGTTTCATTTGCAGTTCAGGGTTGGAGAGTTTTATAGCTTTAAGCAAATGAAAGCCAGAAAATAAGGCAGAAGGTAGACAGCACAGGTCAAAGTCATAGAAGAAAATAGAGTTCCCCACAGATGGTTCAAAAGAAAAGATTTCAGTGAAAGGGCCACTTACAGCCAGTGATGAGGACAAACTTAAAGCAATGAACAAGGGATGCTGGGGCAGTAAAGGCAGGCAGTGTTGTTGTTAGGTGCCATCTAGTCATTTCTGACTCAGGGACCCTCATAGGGTTTTCAATGGCTGACTGTTTCAGGATTGCCTCCGGAGTGGTTTGCCACATCCTTCTCTAATTTTTTGTAGTGCTGGGAATCGAACTTGGGACCTCAGAGACTGCAGAGCAGTGCTCTACCAACTGAGCTAAATCCTAGCCTAAGGCAGGCAGTAGAGACCTGTTATCACCCCTAGAGCTAAAGGGACTGAAAAGGAAAGAGTGTCTCTGAGATGAGTAGGAAGGTCACCCGGCAGGAGCTGTAGTCATGGAGAACCACAGGAGCCAATGGAAAGCCAGCTTCTAATCTGGTGGGAATAGAGAAGAAATGCCCCAAATTTTTCCCCTGCCCTCCCCCATCCTGCTGGTGCCCCTACTACTGGCTGATCACTGATGGGACCGGAAGACAGAGAGCCCTGGGACCAGGTGAGGCAGCAGTCAAGAGCATTAGCAGTCAGGCAGCTGAGAAGGGCAGAGAGACAGGGCATATGAGGTAGTGACTGGCCACCACATAGCCACCCAAAACAGTATGAGCAAAATGTTAGTACGCGCCAGTTAGAATTTCTACTGCAAACACAGAAACCTAACAAGAACTGGCTTGCCTAATTGGAAAATGATAGGAGAAGGACGTGGCAATCTACTCCTAAGGCAATCCTGAAACAATCAGTCATTGAAAACCCATAAGGGTTGCTATGAGTCGGAAACAACTCTAAGGCACCTAACAACAACAATGAGTCTCACATTACAGGGAGACTAAAGGTGAGGGGCTGCAGGGCAAGTTCACAGCAACTCCTGTATGTCGTCAAAGAGATCTATGTGTTTGCTTCTCCCGGTTCTACCCATGATAACAAGGCCAACTTTATTCTGAGGCTGGTTTGCCAGTTGCAATAAAGAAAATGTGCCTGTTTGATGTGGGGATGGTAAGAGGAGAGGGGAGCAGAAGGCAAGCAGCATCTGAGGGCTTCTTTTCCACTCCTGTCAGCTGAGGGTGGTGCTTGTGTCCCTCTATGACCACAGTGTGTTATATACACATGTCCACACATCTTTTCTTCCCCTCTCTCTTTCTTGGGTTCTTTAAGTGATCCTGAATCCTCTTTATCCTTCCTTGGCTCTCATTGGCTCATGTCTGACAATTCTACAACCAATTACTAGACAGAGGGATAAATTACTAATGTAATCATGTGTCAGAATAGCACATAGTAACCATCGATTACTATTATAGTCATCTGAAGGAACAAATGGGTGGAGATGGGAGGCTTGGGGAGAATTGACCAGAAGATCCACTAGTTAAGGAAGTAGCGCAGTGCACCCTGCTACCTTCTTCCTTCAGGTGTGTTTCCTGTGTCTGTATCACAACGTCTGCTGGTATTTATCATGTAGATTTCATCTGACATGTGAGACTCCTCTGACAGCTGGGTAGTTCATGCTGTGCAATGATGGTACCTGCTCTTGATCAAAACTGTAACCTAGTTCCTTATCCAAGCAGCTCCCATGACCCCAGAAAAAGCAAAAAGATAACTTGTGGGAAAAGAGTGAGGAAGCTGTGGAGTCTGATCAAAGTTCTGATTAGACTTCTGGAACATCTTTGTAAGTCATCCACCTTTTGTGTTTTCACTTCTTCCTCCATAATTAAGATACAAGATGGTCACACCACCAGAGCAAAAGAAATTACATAAACTGGGCTCAGAAGGTTTAACAGCTGAAATTAATTTGAAGGCATTTTAAAAGTTGCTAGGTATTTTTCACAGTTTTTCCTGCACCTGGTTAGTGTTGGATCCCATTGGTGAACTCTCCATTTAGCCTTTGATTGACAAATTTTACACAGATGTTTTAAGGTAAACTTAGAGCTCTCCTTCATATAGATCTCCCACTTCATCATGGATACTCTACTGCCCCGACCTAATCCTAACTTTCATTGTATCCAGAAATATATTTTATATATTTTATATTTTATAGGAAATATATATATGAAATGTTATATGTATAGATACATACATACATATATATATATATATATATGAAAGTGTCAATAAAGTAATTTACCCATTACTCCCAGATGTTGAGACACTGAACAAAGACACTCAGGGTGGACTGTGATTACAATGCTTGGCGGTTTCTTGTCAGTTGTATTTAGTTTCTTCAGATCAGTAACTATCACAAGGGCAAAGCCTTATGCTATGCAAAAAATTCCCATGAAATGTATAATCAACTGACTTTTGGTTAGAATTTCATGGAAGTAACTGAAATTGGGAAGCTCTTCATTTTTCCTACATATTTCTAATACTTGGCTGAGCTGACAAAGTTGTTTTCCCTGCTTGGGGACCAGAATAGGTTCACCCCTCCCTCCAGGACTTCAAAAATAAAATGCCGGTAACATGGACAGGCACAATAGCAAAGTCTCAGCAGGGGCTATAATATTCATTTCTAATAGCATTTAAAGCATATGAATATTTCTTAGAACATCAGAAATTGACGTGCTGGCCAGTAGAAATAACCCAGTGCCTCAGCAACTTCTTTTAAAGCCAAAAGTCCCCATGGTACATGCAGGCACATGTTTATAGTTTCCAAGTTATTTCTTTTACAAAATATTAATCTAAAATTTTGACAAACCACAGCACTTTTATGAGTTTCCATAGTGGTTTTCTATATTCACTGCAATAAATTCCCTATGAAAATTATTATTATATTAATCAGCAGTGGCTCATTTAAATTACAGTTTGGGATCTTTTATTTTTAAAGTATTCAATTTCATTTGTTTCACTGCCCAAGTTTATTTTTTACTTAAAATTCACATCACAATTCAGAATAGGAACTGCCACTGGAAAATTTTTTCAAACCAAGAATTTTGTTTCCAAAAACAGAGAGTAAGAGAAAAAACTAACATGATAATGCCACTGATTATGTGCTACATGATTTTTATAACCAAGTAGTTTATTACAACTGCTTTTGTGGGTGGCACAAAATATTTGAACAGGTATTCAAACTAGTTGGCAATTTATTAAATATTAGTGATTGTTATTACAGGATGAGTTTTATGACCTGTGGTTGATTTATTTGTGTGGAAATCAGAAGGACACATACCAGGCAAGTGTTTTGCTTTGAAAATGCTACTTAGTACCAGTTTGCCTTTGAACTCCTTTTTAAGTCACTGTAGGGCTACAAGAGAACAGAAGATGCCTAAAAAGCAAATAGGTCTCCAAGGACAAGGATAGGCATGGGAATGGTCCTCACAAAGTTAGTTGAATATCTATGAATCACCAAAAAAGAAATTAAGAACAGTTCATATAAAGGAGAAAACTCAAGTCAACATATTTCCATTAATTTAGGAATACTTTGCCTAACTAATCCTCAAAACACTTTAATTGAATAACAGTCAACTCACATGTGATGGTAAAAGAGCTTAGACCCCAAAATGAATGAGCTTAATCATAGCCTTCTCCTCGCTTAATAATACTACTAGAAAAATAGAGGAATGGTATGATAGGCAAGATTAAATCTGCCACTTTATTTACTTAACCAAATACATTATCATTGTGGCAATAGGCAGTGGATAAAAAATTATTTAGCAACTCATAAAACTATTACCATGTCTAGAATTTAGGAAAGTATTTCTAAGTATTCACAAAAATATTTCTAAGAATGTATTTAAAGGATAACATGAATTGTTTGACTCTTTTCTTTCTCTTTCTTTCTTTTGGTACTAGGGGATTGAATCCAGGGAGCTCCCCCAGCCCCTTTATTTATTACTTATTATTTATTTATTTATTTATTTATTTATTTATTTATTTTTGAGACAAGGTCTCTCCAAGTTGTGTGGACTGCCTCAAACTTGCTATCTTCCTTCCTCAGCTTCCCAAGTCCCAGGGATTACAGGTATGTGCCATGGCACCTGGCTTTGTTTGGTGACTTTTAACTGCCAATTTTTCAAGAAAGAACTAATGACACAATCTCTTGGTCCCACTCATTTTTAGGAAGTCCACCCTAATCTCAAGTCCATTTGCATGTTGTCCAGCTATCAACTTGTCTTTGACCCAGAGACAAATGCTGTCTTTCTGAGAGTCTATAAATCCCACCAGGTCTGCCCAGCACCATCTATACAAAATACCTGTGCAATAAACGTTTGTTAGAGACATAGTAGAATGACTGAAAAAGTGAGCACAGACTAAAAGTACCCAAGAGTTCTCTCTCCCAATCTCTCCTCTTAGCAACTGTAGAAACTTGCTAGGTTTAACAAAGCATCATTCCAGTGAAACTCATGGATACTATTTCTCTTTAAAGTCATAGTATTCTATGATCCTGTGGGACTTGAGTCATAAGCTTGGGTTTAAAACATTAACACTCAGGAGTCTATTATTTCCCTGTACTTTGTTCAAAACAAGAAAACAAACAATATACTGAGCTAAAACTTACATGACATATCAAGTACAAGAGTACCATTGTGGTTCATATAGCCAGAAATTCATTGACAAGCTAAAAAATTCTCTTTTCTTTGCAACTATATTTTGATTTTTTTCAATAGCATGAGGTTGAACACAGGGTTTTTGCATGCTAGGCAAGTACTTCACTACTGAGCTTCACACACAACCCCTTTTTATATTTATTTTGAGACACCATCTCACTAAGTTGTACAGGCTGTCTCTTGGCCTTGAACCTGTAGTCTTCCTGTCCCCAGCCTCCTGAAGTGTGTCTTTTGAATTTTAACAAGTATAGAACTATTTGTTGAGATAAAGTACCTTTAAGTACTAAAGCTCTTAATTATATTCTTTCACAGCACATAAGAATTTTTAAAAGAACTTTTCCATATAAAGAAGGTCTGAAGAAGCACAGAAACCACAAAGGAGACTGGTGTATGGTCCCAGGTAGCAGAACAGAGCTGAATTGCAAGAATAACCAATTGGGACACATTTCCAAGCATGGCTTCCAGTTGTTGTTGTTGTTGTTAGGTGCCATCAAGTCGGTATCCGACTCATAGCGACCCTCATAGGGTTTTCAATGGCTGACTGTTTCGGGATTGCTTTGGGAGTGGATTGCCAGGTCCTTCTCCCATTTTTGCGGTGCTGGGAATTGAACTTGGGACCTCAGAGACTGTAGCACAGTGCTCTACCAAGTGAACTAAATCCCAGACCACTGGCTTCCAGTAGGAAAGGGGAAATAAAGCCCACATCCAAAGAGGAGTGACACTGGAGATTGTGATCTCAAGAGAAAACTACTCACTAAGAAGACTCCCACATGAGATGAGGACATGATATCCACCATTACAGATGTACAAATTATAAATCAGAAACACAAGAAACATTAAAAAGCAAGGTAACACATCTCCTCAAAAATACCATGATTCTTTAAGCACTGAATCCAAAGATACTGAATTCAGTTGAAATTTCAGGAAAATAATTTTAAAATGAGCTTATAAAAATAATCAATGACTTCAAAGGGGACACAAATAAGCAAATGAACAAAACAAGGAAATCAATACAACACCTAAGTCAGGAAGTCACTAATATAGAAAACAAAGTCAGTAAAATGGATGAGAAAGTCAGAAAGGAAATTGAGATACTGAAAGAAAAAAAAATGTTGGAATTGAAGAACTCAACAAAGTGAAAAACACAGTGGAAAGCATCACTTATAGACTAGATGAAGCAAAAGATAGGATATCAAGGATGGAAGATAAGGTTGAGGAAATACCTCATTCAGATATCAATAAAGAAAAAAATTAAGAGAACACAACCACAATTTTCAAGAACATTGGAACATGATCAAGAGACCAAACCTAAGAATCCATGGGGTAGAAGAAGGAGCTGAGATAAAAACTAAAGGCATAGAAAACTTATTCAATGAAATTATAGCAGAAAATTTCCCATATCTAGGGAAAGAAATGGACATCCAATGACAAGAGGCATTTAGAACAAAAAAACAGACATGACAAGAAAAGAACCTGCCCACAACACATAATAATTAAAATGCCAAGATTATAGAACAAAGAAACATTATTAATAGCTGCAAGAAAAAGACACCAACTCACTTAAAAAGGAATACCCATTAGAATTACATTAGACCTTTCAGCACAAACACTAAATTCTAGGAAATGATGGAAAGATATATTTCAAATGCTAAAAATAATTTCCAACCAAAATTATTATATCCAGCAAAGTTGTTATTTAGTGTTGATGGAGACATAGAAACATCCCAAGATAAGCACACACTATAATAATACATGATCACTAAGCCATCACTGCAGAAGATACTTAAAGGAACCCTACATACACTGGAAGAAGAAAAAAGAATCTTCACCATGAGAGCAAAGAATAAACTTCATGGGAATGATGGACAAACCAAAGAGAACTAGGAATGAATCAGTCATGTTTCACTCAAAAAAACCAGTAAACCCAGAATATAAATAAGGGAAAAAGAAAAGAGTGAATAGTTTATGAACCAACCAGGAAAACAACCAACACAATAACCAGTAAAACTCTCTGTATAATAACCCTCAGTATAAATGGTCTTAACTTTCCAATTAAAATACATAGGTTAGCTGACTGGATTTTTAAAAAATCCAACAACTTGCTGTCTGCAAGAGACACATCTCACTGGCAAGGACAACCACAGACTGAAAATGAGAGGATGGAAGTTGATATACCAAGCTACTGGAAGTCACCAAAAAAGTAGGGCTAGTCATCCTTAGGGCTGGGATTTAGCTCAGTTGGTAGAGCACCGCTCTGCAGTCTCTGAGGTCCCGAGTTTGATTCCCAGCACTGCAAAAATGGGAGAAGGATGTGGTAATCCACTCCCAAGTCAATCCCAAAACAACCAGCCATTGAAAACCCGATGAGGGTCGCTTTGAGTAGGACGTAACTCGACAGTACCTAACAACAACAAGTCATCCTTATGTCAGACAAAGTAAACCTCAAATTAAAACTAGTCTAAAGAGGTAAAGAACAATTGACCAAGAGATTATGACAATTATAAATATATGTATGCACAAAACATTGATGCACCAAGCCGGGCATGATGGCACATGCCTGTAATCCCAGTGGCTGGGGAGGCGGAGACAGGAGGATCGCAAGTTTGAGACCAGAGGTAGCCTTTGTAATTCAGTGAGACCCTGTCTCAAAAAAGTAAAAGAAATGGGTTGGAGGGACAACTCAGTGGTCCAGCACTTGCAAATCATGCAAGTGCAAGGCCCTGGGTTCAACCCCCAGTACTGCAAAAAAAAAAAAAAAAAAAAAAAAAAAAAAAAAAAAAAAAAAAAAAAAAAAAGAAAGAAAGAAAAGAAAAGAAAGAAAGAAATTGATGTACCCAACTTCATTAAAAAAGACACTACTGGACTTAAATGGACAGATAGATTCAGATACAATATTAGTGGATTATTTCAATACCACACTGTCATCAATAAATATAACATCCAGACAAAAAATCAGCAATGAAATGTCAGAGTTAAATACCAGAAGATCAAATGGATTTAACAAACATATACAGAACATTCCACCCAAAAGCTATAAAATATACATTGTTCTTGGCAGTCCATGGAACTTTCCTAAAATAGATCACATTTTAGGCCATAAACAAGTATTAACAAATACAGAAAAATAAAAGGAATTTCATGTCTCTTCTCAGATCATAATAAAATAAAACTAGAAATGAATGGCAAGAGAAGTTACAGAAACTATACAAATACACGGAGAATGAAAAATATACTCTTAAATGACAAATGGGTATTTGAAGATATCAGAGGAAATTTTAAAAATTCATAGAAACAAATGAAAATGAAAACACAACCTAACAGAACCAATGAGATGCAGCAAAGGCAGTTCTAAGAGGAAAATTTGTACCAATAAGTGCACACATTAAAAAATTAGACCAGGCTTGAACAAATAATTTCATGATACATCTCAACCTCTTAGAAGAAGAAGAACAAAGAAACCCAAAAAGAGTACATGGAAAGAAATAATAAAGATCAGAACATAAATAATGAAATTGAGACTAAAAGAACAATAAAAAGAATTAATGAAACAAAGAGCTTGTTCTTTTGAAAGATGAGCAAGATCAAAAAATACTTAGCCAAACTAACCAAAGGAAAGAGAGAGAAGACTAAAGTCAAGACAATTAAAGATAAATAGGGAACATTACAATAGATACCAATGAAATCCAGAGAATTGCCAGGTGCAGTGGTGCATGCCTGTAATCCCAGTGGCTGGGGAGGTGGAGGCAGGAGGATGCAAGTTTGAGACCAGAGGCAGTCTGTGTAACTTATCAAGACCCTGTCTCACAAAAATAAAAAAAAAATAATTAAAAAAAAATGGGCTGGGGGTGCAGCTCAGTGGTCCAGCACTTGCAAAGCATGCAGGTGCAAGGCCCTGGGTTCAACCCCCAGTACAGAAAAAAAAAAAAGAAAGAAAGAAAGAAAGAAAGAAAGAAAGAAAGAAAGAAAGATAGATAGAAGTCCAGAGAATTATTAGGGAATGCTTTAAAAAATTATATTCCAAAAAAAACTGGAAAACTTACATGAGATGGATAAATTCCTAGATGTATATGACCTGCCAAAATTAAGTAAAGAGGATATAAACACCTTAAACAGACCTATAATGAACAACAAGATTGAAGCAGTAATAAAAATTTGCCCAGTAAAGAAAGGCCTAGGACCACATGGATTCACTGCTGAATTCTACAAGACCATTAAAGAAAAATTAACACTAATGCTCCTCAAATTATTCCACAAAATACAAATGAAAGGAACATTACCACACTCATTCTATGAAGCCAGTATTTCCCTGGTAGCAAAACAAGAAAACTTTTTGCAAAGTAGCAGTATACAAAATTAACATACAAAAATCAGTAGCTTTTCTTTATACTAATAACAACCAGATGGAAAAAGAAGCCAGGAAAGCAATCCAATTCACAATAGTCTCAAAACAAGTAGAATACTTGGGAATGAATCTAACCAAAGAAGTGAAAGCCTTGTACAATGAAAACTTTAAACTCTTAAAGAAAGATATTGAAAAAGACACCCAAATGTGGAAAGATCTCCCATGCTCATGGATTAGAATTAATAATATTGTGAAAATGGCTATGTTACTAAAAACAATCTACATATTTAATGCAACCACCATCAAAATTCCAATGACATTCTTCACAGAAATAGAGAAAACAATCCTAAAATTCATATGGAAGTACAAAAGACCCTGAATCAGTAAAGTGATCTTGAACAGAAAAAAAAAAAAAAAAAACATAGTGGGAATCACAATTCTTGATTTCAAATTATACTATAAAGCTATAGTAACAAAAACCTCATGGTACTGGCACAAAAACAGACATGTAGACCAATGGAGTAGAAAACAGGATCCAGAAATAAACCCATCCAGCTACAGCCACCTGATATTTGACCAAGGTGTCAAAAATATAAATTGGAGAAAAGACACACTTTTCAACAAATTTTGGTGGTAGAATTGTATATCCTCATGCAGAACACCAAAATTAGATCCCTCATTTTCACCTTGTACAAAAATCAGTTCAAAGTGGATCAAAGATCTTAAGGTAAACCCTGAAACATTGAAACTACTAGAGGAAAGCATAGAGAAAACAATTCAAAACATAGGAATGGGCAAGGACTTTCTGAATAGGACCTCAAAAGCACAGGAAACAGTAACAAATGGAATTTCATGAAATTAGAAACCTTTTGCACCGCAAAGGACACAATTATCAGAGTAAAGAGACAACTAACAGATGGAAGAAAACTTTACCAGCTATACATCAGAGGATTAATGTCTAAAATATATAAAGAACTCAAAAAATTAAACACCAAAAACCCAAACTATCCAATCAAGAAATGGGCAAAAGAACTGAACAGAGACTTCTCAAAAGAATAAATACAAATCGCCAACAATCATATGAAAAAAATGTTCATCATCCTCAGCCATGAGGGAAATGCAAATCAACACTACCCGTAGATACCATCTCACTCCAGTTAGAATACAAATGGACTAAAAATCGCATGTAATTGTTCTAACAAGATAGAAACAAAGACCACTACAGGAAAAGTTTCTATCTTAAACAGAAATGGAACCCAAGGACATATAGAAAAATACTATATAGTAAAAGATAGAGAAGACTTGGATGGGAAACTTAGATAGGAAGGGGGGAGGGGGGAAACATAGAGGAGGGTAAG
>VMDO01036872.1:0-14790 GCA_007922755.1 Pedetes capensis
TTCTATATGTCCTTGGGTTCCATTTCTGTTTAAGATAGAAACTTTTCCTGTAGTGGTCTTTGTTTCTATCTTGTTAGAACAATTACATGCGATTTCTAGTCCATTTATATTGACCTCATTCTTATCTTCCCTCCTCCCCTTTTAATGTGATCTGACCTTTGAGTAGGATTTTTCCTTCTTGTAATTTTGAGTCAGCTCTTTCATATGAGTGAGAACATGTGTTGTTTCTCTTTCTGAGCTTGTGTTCATTCACTTAAAATAATTTTCTCTAATTCCATCAATTTTACTGCGAATGACCCTATTTCATTTTTCTTGATTGCTGAATAGTATTCTATATGGATAAAAAAAAACTATGGTATTTATACACAATGTAATACTATTAAGGTGATTCTTGACTTCAAAGATGATGATTAATTCCATGGCCAGTCTTGATTCTATCATAACATTTTTCTTAACCCTCAACCTTGACATTTCATCATCATCTTCAGCTCAATATGATTGGTAAGCATAAGCATAGGACATTTTATTCCATTCTCCTTGAGCTACTTCATTCAGTGAAATGTTCTTTACTTTCCACTATACTCTTTCATTGTCAGTTCTTTGAAACATCAGTCCTAGATCCTGTTTCCAAGCTCCATGCCATTCAGATTATTTCATTGGAATGGATTTTAGATTGTACTCATTCAAATTACTTTATACCCTCATTGGATTGGAAATTTCTAGAAATTCCACTGTAAGGGTAATCTATCCAATCAATTAATGTAACTTATAGATATTGAAGCACTGCTTTTAGGTGACTTTCATTTGCCCCTCCCAACTTTTGGCATCTTTTCAGAGATCAGAGATTTAGTCACAATGAAAGAATGAAGATTTTATTCTAATGTAGTAAGGATTACATTTGATCATTCAGCAAACTATGGACACAGATATTCACTGTAAATAAAAAGTCACTAAACTATTATAGGGGCTGGGATTTGGCTCAGTTGGTAGAGCGCTGCGCTGAAGTCTCTGAGGTCCAGAGTTCAATTCCCAGCACCGCACAAATGGGAGAAGGACCTGGCAATCCACTCCCAAGGCAATCCCGAAACAGTTAGCCATTGAAAACCCTATGAGGGTCGCTATGAGTTGGATACCGACTCGATGGCACCTAACAACAACAACAAACTATTATAGGTAATAGAATTATTTTCAGTTTATCAGTGACTGGATACAATTTGTATATAGGCAAGAAACCTGTGTACCATGGACAAGAGTTGCTTTGCCTACAAGATATTGAGTACCCATTTTTTGCTGCTAGGACACTCATTTCACTTTGAAGAACCAGTTTTCTACAATCAGATATTTATAATCTCTGACTGGGGGTGAGCTCAGATAGATAGGTGTGTTTATCATGCTTGAAGCCCTGGGTACAATCCCTAGCACCAAATTAGAAATGATGTTCTGTTTTTCCTGGCAAAGGGTAAGGATGTAAACCAAGTTTCCTGAATCAAAGTGCTTTTCTGAGAATGTGATCCTTAAGCAGACTAACAAACAAATCTGGAATTGATCTTGTAGGCCCTTAAGAAATTGCTTATTACTCACTAGCACTCAGATAGCCAGACTTCATTACTTTAGCTTTTCCTGCACTTTTGTGTGTACCCCTATGTTCTCCTTCCAATGGTTATATTTGTTTGAAGGACCTATCTAAAATCCTAAAGCTATTTCACTGAAGATAATCTGAGAGAAATGAGAACCCATCAAAATAAAAGAGCTTAGAGAAAACAGAATAAATGTGTATCTAACAGAAGTTTGATAAGGAAACATGAAAGATAGAACTGGTTAGCAGTTACACAGCCCATTTTAGATTGGCCCATGTGACAAATAGCAAGCACTCAAAAATAAGTCTGTTACTAATCCAAAATATTTCAATGCTCTCATTTAGTTTAGTAATATCTTTTTCCTGCATCTAATATGAATACATCTGAATGATTATGAGCAGTAAATCCTCTAGCTCTTCTCCTGATAACACCCTATAAAACAATGCACACATCAGCAGCAACATTCAGAAATAGTTAGAAAGGTAAATCCTCAGGCCCCACCCCATATCTATTTCAGAGACTCTAGGGAGGGAGCCCAGCTCTCTTACTTCTGGCAAGCCTTCCAGGTGACTCTGATGTGCAAGAACATTAAATTTAACACCCTGCCAAAGGTTGTCAAATAATTCTAAGTCAAATCTCCCAGAGGAGGAGATGTATCAAAAAACCCAAAGGACTCATGGCCATTCATATGTGAGGAAACACTGAGCTGAAAGAACATCCCAACATCTCCTAATACTCCCTGCACTATGACAAATTTCTCAAGAATCCTTTGGGAAGGGGTGACCTCCAAATCAGACATCCTGCTTTCTCTGCCATGATCTGACATTGAACTCTACTTCCAGCAAACTCTACACCATGCAAATTAAAAAGAAATAAATAAAGCAACACCACGCAGTGGAGATATTTATTTGAAATGTTACACCAATAAAACAACGATGAGGAGATGAAGTTGAACTCAAAGGGAATGGCTGGGTTAAAGCCAATAAAAACAACTGATGTGTGGTAAGCAGAGGCGGTTAGAAAAGGAAGAAAAACAACAGATCCCTTGGAAGGGACTGAGGACAAGCAGTGTGTAAACTGAGAAAATGGGTCCTTAATAGCATGGGCCTACTTTCCTCTTTGATTGGTCTGAAATTGCCCATTAGTGGGACTCACCTGTGATTAAAAACCAACAGCCGAAAAAGCAAGGTACTTGATAGGCAACTTTGAAACAAGTGAAGACTCTTAAGCTTTTCACCTGTTCATGGGTTTAAAACATTGCTTAGGATACTCCTGTGAATTGTGTTAGGGAATTGAAGATCTCCTTGAGTGTGAATCCCCAGTTTCAGTATGTTTGTTTGCCCCCAAGAGGTGCTGCCTTTGCTGTCACTGAAATTGGCCCTATTAATGGAGGGATCCTTGAGCACTGTCAAGAAAGGGACTGTCTTGACCATCAAAGTATAGCCGTGTGATAGAGCCCCGGGGAGACCTTAATGCTATGAGTGTTACACATTTCTTGAATTTTAGCACTGGCTCTATTCATTAAAACCCAGATATTCTTTGTTATTTTCAAGTAAAAATAGGCTGAATAAATAATACAACAATCAAATAACTTGCAGGCAGTACTTTCCATCAGAACTGCTATTGAGCTTAGTAAAGTCTCTTAATGATGGGATTACAGTTACTTTCATTGTCAATATTAAAGCAAATGAGGATGCCCCTTGATCAGGGGAATTCTTGAGTGGACAGTGACATAATCACTTTACAATTCCTGCTGGTGAAACTGGAGTATCTTTCCTGTGAAGGTATTGCTATGTTATTATGCTATTTTCTCATTACTGGAATTATAGCATACACATTTTCAGGAGTATGTAGTAAATATTGAAATTTTTAAAAAAACTTGAGGATGCTAAGGGTCCCTACTGTGATTAGATGTGTTAAACATGTGCATTGAAAAATCCTGACATTTTTCCTGATGAATGGCTTTCCAAATTATTCTTTCCAGTAAGTTGCAGCTTGTAAAATTACATCATAGTCTCATATAATTATCCCTTTTTATTCAAACATTTTTGTTCTAATATAATGTATGGCCATGGTTTACTGAGCTGTCATAATTCATTAGATCTTTTTTTGTCCTATGTCTTATCTCCACATCCTTTCTAAACTGTACATTGTAATTTTTAGAATGCCAAGTATGATCCATTAAAATGAGGACTTGGATCCATTAAAATGAGCAACTTGTGCCTATATCAATAGAATAATAATAATTAAAGAAAACTGGATAGTTTTCTATTAATATGAAATGTCATATGTTACATGTCAAGTTGGTCTCATATATTAAATGATTTCATAGGACAGGGAATTAAGAGCAGGAATACTTGGAAATATGAGATTGAATTTCAAAGGTAGGGAGAAGCCTAGTGAGAGAAAAAGAATGAATCAAAGGAAATTCATGGATAATTTCAAGACATGCTAATGGGAAGATGAACTTCGTTTTCATTGAAAAATGTAAAGAATGAAGACGTTAAATACTAGAAGCAAAACATATGCAAACATAGACCATAACTGTGTGATGTACTGTACTATCAATATGTAATCTAATATATTCATCTCTACTATCAGACTTCTTAGCCCCTGGATATATGATCCATATGTAAATAAGCATTTTAGTCCAGCAAGAGAAAAGGGTCCATTTTTAGAAAATGAAGGCCTTGATTACTTCCTGCAAAAGAGATACAATAAGAAATCATTCTTTTCACTTCTTGGAAAGGATTGATACTGGGCCATTATTTTCAGAGAGTATCTGGAATGATGATATTTGACTCTCTTTCCTTGGAGTTAATGATGCAGGATAACTCAGAAGTTCTTGATCCAACACAAGCACAGATAAAGCACCATAAAGCTTTTGATGAACATTATTATTGGCATCATTCTTGCATGGTACCTAATTGTTGACTCCACACATGCTGACCCATGCTTCTATACCTCTCTACATCTAGTTCGATAACATGTATGGATGTAATACCTATTCCATTTAGCTCCATGTTCACTTCCTTTTATTGCCTTTCATCCTTGAGCCTTCTTCGTTCCTAACCCAGACAAGGAATGAATTTTATATCAGGGAAATAGGTAAAAAGCTATTTGGAATAAATAATGTGTGTTTAGGGCTTGATATTTCAGCTCAATTCTAACCATCTTTATGATCCCTTTGGAACAGAGGTTAGAAGTTTTCCAAGGATCAGTTGAAGCTATCAATTCGGAGAGAATAGTAAACTTCCATATATATGTGTGTCTGTGTATGTGTGTGTGTTACTGTCAAACTGCAGCTATTCCTTTTCTTTTTAATTTTTTCATTCTCATTTCCAGACTATTATGGTCTTCCTATCTTCTGGTGGATATTTTTTGGCCCTTAATCATAATTTATTAGTGATCAGTTATAGAACCATCCTTGGAGGAGTTCAGAGGCTGAGAAAGAAATGTTATCAATAAAGTGTAAATGAGAGGGAAAGAGGAAGTAAGCTTTAAAGCTTATCTAAATGGAGCAGCGTATTTTAGGTTTGCCTGCAATTGCCACACCCTCTTTAAGATTCACTAGTAATTTTACATTTTTATTTAGTATTCTGTGGCAGGATAATAAACCCTGTTCTTTGCCAGAGATGCTTTGTTTAAATCAAATCCTCTGGAGAAAAATCCAAGAGGAAAAGCTGCTGAGTTTACTTAATATAAAAACGTTTCATTTTTTCTTCATTAAAGTTGCCTTGAGAGTATTTCTTGTTGGTTAAAATGTTTTGCAAAAGTTTTCTAGTGATTCTGTTAAGATTGTGCTATACTTTTTTTAGTGCAGAAGAAAATGTCAGCGTCACCTGAGATTTCCCTGTGAAAACACTTTCTCCTTTTCAAAACTCTTGGCCTTGCCAGATGTGCAATTCAATAGTCACTTCACCTTTACTATAGTTTTGTGCCATGTTATTTTGATTATTTTTCTTATTTATGTACACTGAAGTAGTTATGATTGCCATATGTTTGTTATATAAGATAGCTCTTAAAATCCAGCTGGTGGATACAAGCTGGTGGGGAAAAAAATCAACTTTCATCTTCCATTTATCTCATTTTAACCCCAAAGGTAAATTCAGCTGGATAAATGTGTTCCTAAACATCTCTTTTGTACAGCCTTACCACCCTGGTGTCTTGTCTCATCTGATCTTGGAATCAGAGTCTAACATGTTTAGTACTTGGATCGGAAGCCACCTTGGAATACCAGGTGCTGTTGGTGTGGGTGAAGGACCTGGCAGCCCATTCCAAAAACAATCAGCCATGGAAAATCCTGTGAATAACAGAAAAGCACTGACATATTGCCAGGCATGGCACAGTGTCATGTAGTGTTTTGTTCTGTTGTACATCGTGTTGCTATGAGTCAGACTCAACTCAACCGCAGCTAACAAGAAGAAGCACCTCTCAGGTATTTGGAAATATTTTTTATAGTTCCTTCAACAGTGTAAAGGAAGAGGCCAGCATCTATCAGACTTAGTCTTACTACCACTCTCTTTGTGCTATTGAAATAATACTTTTGAAAGAAGAGACAATAAATCAGTGAATTAGAAACTGAGATGTGATAAAATAAATATATTTAGAAACTAGGCTTTTTTGTGTGAGGAGATAGAGGAAAGAAAGAGCATAAGGATTTCTTCTTGATGAAAATAACCAAAAACAATGAAAGGGAAATAGAAGTTTAGTAATTTAATCTTGTTGTTGTTGTTGTTAGGTGCCGTCGATTTTTATTTTCCTTAATCCTAGTTTTAGAGAAATCCCACATACCTAGTTTCATGAGAATATGTATAGTAGAAAATGCAAATATACCATTATTACAGAAAGAATTATAGAAATGATACTTCTAAAATGTACATGCTTTCAGAGATGGCTTTTAAAACTGACTTATGAAAATGATATATTCTCTCATGAGCAGTTTAATGCTTAATAGGAAACATGGTAATTAGCTTTATGGGAGAAGAGTCCATCCCATCCCATTAGAATTACGAAATTTTCTGTTTATATTTGTTCGAAGTCTTTTGTTTTGCTTTTCTTTGTCCCCCCCCCTTTTTTTGTCATAAAGTGTGGAAAGTTGGCAGTGTCTTCCCTGGAACTAAGGGTACGTGATTGCTAACATCCTTTGTTTTCAGTGATTTCATGTAGAAGCTAACACTTCTGGTAGGAAAGTCTGGAGTAAATCAGTACATTTATAAAAATTCAGATTAGTATCTGATGGTCTCCATCAGAAAAGATTAAGAGAGTAGGAGACAACACATTACATTTCATCTGTAACATTTTGTTTTTCATCCTATATGCATTTGAAGGAAGAAACAATTTTCTATCAATTCTAGAAATATAGGTGAGAGATTTTATTTTATTTATAATTATGAAATATATTTACTAGTAAGCCAAACTCAATTAGTGAAAAAGTAAGACTATCTTGAAAATTACCAAATAACTCATTACTCTAACTCTACAGTAACATACAATGTGTTACCAGTTGGCATGTAATATGTGTTATGCCTATTATTGATAATTTTCAGGCCATTCCATTTTTAATAAATTTAATGTACCTTCTTTCATATCTTACTTTGGTTATGAAAATTTTCTACATATTGCTAAAATGCATTGCAGGCATTTCCAATGACTAAGGAGATACCTGTTGTTGTTGTTGTTGTTGTTGTTGTTGTTAGGTGCTACTGAGTCAAGTTCGAATCAGAGTAGACCTTATGTCTATGACCTTATGAAACACTACCCTGCCTTGTGCCATATCTGGCAATATTGTCAGTGCTTCTCTGCCATTCATAGGGTTTTCAATGAATGATTGTTTTTTGGGGAGTGAAGTACCAGGCCCTTCTCCCAAGCCTATAGCACCCAATATTCCCAGGCAGTCTCCTATCCAAGTACTAACCAGGCCTGGCCCTGCTTGGCTTCTGAGATCTGACAAGATCAGATGCCAGTGGGCCATGGCTGGGGTTTAGCTCAGTTGGTAGAGTGCTGCTCTGTGCTCTTTGAGGCCTTGAGTTCAATCCCCAGCACTGCAAAACTGAGAGAAGGACATGGCAGCCCACTCCCAAAACAATCCTGAAATAATCAGCCCTATGAGGATCCCTGACTCCAAGGTACCACCACTACCACCAAGAAGATATCTGTCAGTTAGAATGGATTTGATTGATTTCAAAGCTTCTTGTTACTATTACAGAAGTTGGCAAAGAAAGAATTCATGGCTGCAATAAATGTTTGTGGGAATTTTTTTATGACACGAGTAGGAACTTTATAGGATCTTTGGTATTCCCTTCTGCTTATCCTCTTTGTTTTCTTTTATGTCTCAACTGAATATTTAACATAACTATAATGTAAGTGTTCTGCTCCTCCGGAAAGTACAAGAGTGGACTGAGAACTTTAAGGTCTGTAAGAGTGAAGTATCATCTTCTTTAGAAGAAAATCCTGTTTATAACCAGCTACTTAACAGATTATTAGCAAGTATTTTCAAATTCTCATTCCTGTAAAGTTTCTGAAATCTTCCCAATTCATTGAAAATACTGCTAGTAGATGAAAAAATAAAGTGAAATTTTAGATACCATGTCTATCCATTTTTTCTACTCTTATTCTTCTCCTACCTCAATTCTCATAAATGTAGCAGCATTGTGGGAGGGATAAAAAACAGAATATTTTGTGAAAATATTTAGCAAATGCAGCTGAGTCTAAGGGGGTGGAAATGAAGAAAACAGAACCTGTTAATGTCAGCCTAAATTTTCAACTTTGTTAAAAATTAGAAGTTCCTTATATATTTCAAATATTGACAATGCTACAGTCCTAAATGAAACATCACATTTACAGACATCTATTTTTCTTTTTCAACATCGTTTTTTCTTTTTTCTTTTCATTCATCTGTTCTCAAGGTCCAAATATTCAAACAGGAAAGAATAAGATGTTTAAAGGCAACATCTGAGCAGTTAATAAGGCCAATAAACAAGGACTGTATCAGAAAGAATTAAGCCACCATTTCTGTTGCTGTCAGAAATCATTCTTTCATTGTGAAATTTCAACAAAAGGAACCTTGAAACTCAGATAATATAGAAATAGTGGGATGGTACATCTGAAAATCAACATTTAGGAGGAAAAGTGAACAAAAAATGGACAATGAGTTTAGTAAAGGTTAGTAGAGGAATAAAATATCAGTTTGTTGTTGCTAGGTGCCCTTGAGTCATTCCAATGCATAGTGACCCTAAGTACAACAGAAGAAACACTTCCAGGCACTATTTCAGTGCTTCTCTACTATTCATGGGTTTTCAATGCTGGATTGTTTCCGGGTTGTTTTAGGAGCAGGCTGTCAGATCCTTCTCCCATGTTTTGTGGTACTAGAGATCAAAATGGGGTTCCCAGAGTACACAGAACAGTACTCTAGAATTAAGCTAAACCCCAGTCCTATAAGCCAAACAGACTGTTTTTCCTTGAACTGTTTTGTCAGGTATTTGTCAAGTTGTTGTTATGTGCCTTCAGGTTGGTATGAGTCTCATACATACAACATTCAACCCTACATACCACAGACAAAACACTATTGTCCTGCTTCTCTGCTATTCATAGGGTTTTCAATGTCTGATTGCTTATTGGGAATGGGTTGCCAGATCTTCTCCCAAGCCTACAGCACCTGTTGTTCCCAGGCAGTTTTCCATCCAAGTACCAACCAGGCCTGACCCTGCTTAGCTTCTGAGATCTGATGGGATTGGATGCCACAGTGATATGGCTATAGGCTGTGATAGCAATAAGAAAAATATCTAATGCAGCCAGTGAACACAGGGCACCCATTCACAAATAAAAGTTGAATTGCTATGAAAATGAATGATAAAGAGAAAATCTTGGCAGAAGCTGGAAAAATCAGCCGGGAAAAGAATGAAGATCAGACATCTGAGAGACTGCTTAGAAATTATGCAAGTGTAAAAACAATGAACTAGGATCCTTACTGAAGTTGGAATATTAAGTTAATATCCTATACTTAGATAAAAATTCTTTTCAAAAATGAACACAAAGTAAATTCTTTTATAGCCCAATGATAGCTAAGCCAGTTAATTACTGGCAAATCTTCAATAAAAGAAATGTTTAGGGAGAAGGAAAATGGTACCAGGTTGAAATTTACATCCACACAAGGGAGACAAGAACAGAAAAGAATGGAAATTGTGTGGATAAATATAAGCTTCATTTTGTTTGTTTTAATTTCCTTTTAAAAGATAAAGAATAAAACTAAATAATTCAGTATTTTAATATGTGTAGGAGAAAATGTATGACAATAACACAAGAATGATGAATATGAGAATAAAATAATATAAGGTTTGTATATTATATGCAGTGAAGAGTAATAAGATTTTAAAATACACTGTAATAAGTTAATGGTTTATGTGGTAATCCATAGAGGGAAAAAAAGCCAAAAGGTGACATATATGTCACCTACAGAAAATTCGTTATATAAAGGCCAGACAAAAGTAAAAGAATGGAGAAATTATATCAAATTGTAATAAAAATGTCAAAATATTACACAAAGTAGACATTCAAGTAAAGAATCCTAACAAATATAAAAAGGGAGTTTGTGTTATATGTTAAAGTTGTCATCTCATTAAGAGGAAATAATCTGAATGTATGTGGTGTCAGTAATAAAGCTTCAAAATACACAAAGCACAAACTGATTGTATTTTTAAAAGGCAAGATAAAGACAGCAGAATGGGGTTAAGGATGGTACAGAGTGTGAGATTTTGCTGTGCTTGCAGGCTAACTAAATTAACAAGTTAACCTGGTACATGTTCATAGACACTAGCAGGAGACATTAGATTCCTTAGAGAGCAATGTCATTTTGTTGTTCACAGCAATAGCAACAGGTAGAACATTGCTATTTTGTTGTGTTAAATCCCAAACCCAATTTGGTACAGGACAACCTGACAAGACCAGATAATGCATGCACAAGCCATAGGCTGAGTTGTAGGAGAAGAATTTTGAGCTTAGGAAACAGAAGTCTCTCATAATTAGTTGCAAGCAAACCTGCCTCTGCTTTCTACCTGGAGACAGACATCATCTTTACTATAATGGGCAGCAAGCAAATATATCGTTTGCTCCAGGGGGGAAGTGTTATCTCCATATCCCATGGCTGTTTGCTGCTCAAAATCCTTGAACAGGTAGTTTTATATAAAGGTACATTTATGGCATCTGCTTACAAGACTACAAAAATGCAAGTTATATGGAGATTGGTTGTCTGACAAAAGACATGATGCAAATGAGGAGAAAGTATTTTAAAAACATAAGCCTAAGATAGGAACTGTATCTAAAATGTTGTTGTTGTTGTTGTTGTTGTTGTTGTTGTTAGGTGCCATTGAGTCGGTATCCGACTCATAGCGACCCTCATAGGGTTTTCAATGGCTGACTGTTTCGGGATTGCCTTGGGAGTGGATTGCCAGACCCTTCTCCCATTTTTGTGGTGATGGGAATTGAACTCGGGAACTCAGAGACTGCAGCGCAGCGCTCTACCAACTGAGCTAAATCCCAGCCCCTAAAATACTGTTAAGACTCAATAATAAGATGAGCAAAAGTGGGCAAAATTCTGAATAAATATTTCATCAAAGATGATACATACTTGGAAAGTAAATATATGAAAAACTATTCAACATCAGTAAGTTATTAGAAATATTCAAACTACAGTGAGATAGAGTGACACCCCATTATATAGGTTAAAATTGAAGATTGACAGTATGTAGTATTGATGAGTATGTGGAACAACTAGAACTCTCATACTTTGCTAGTGAGAGTTCAAACTGGCATGTTCTGGAAAAACATTTTATAGTTTCTTATACAATTAAGTTTATAATTATCAAATAATCAAGAAATTCCCCTCTGGTTATTTATCCATGAGAAAAGAAAATACATAACACAAGACATGTGAAAATCCCTTTATTCATAATATCTTCAAACCATTAACACTTCTTGAGGAAAACATAAACAAGCTGCAACATACACATAGAATAGAATACATCTTATCTACACCAAAGATCCATGTTAATTTTAACAACATGGGTAAATCTCAGAAGCAAATGCCAAGTGAAAAAAAATCCAAGCACAAAAATATTGTTTCATTTATGTGAAATCCTAGGAATGGCAAAACCAGTGTGAGAAAGCAGAATTTCAGTTGTTACCTTAGTTGGAAGAAGAACTTTAACTGCAATTGGGCATGAGAGCACTTTCTAGAAAGAAGAAAATAGTCTTCATCTTGATAATGGGCTGGTCACAATTATTTCATTAGACTTATTGAATTTTATATGTGTAAATTTCATTTCAAGCTGTTAAAATGGGATAAGACTCTCCTATCTCAATTTTAGAAAGTTATCAATGCTGATGAGCCAATCATATTTTGTTTTTTAGCAAGCATGTTTGCTTGATAGTTGGTTTTTTTCTCATTCTTTTACTCATAAATAAATACTGGTTTACAAATTTTTATTTTTTGAACACTTATTATGTACTTTAACTGACATTAAGCTATGTTGTTGTTGTTGTTGTTGTTGTTAGGTGCCATCGAGTTGGCTTCAACTCATAGCTACCCTATGTACAACAGAATGAAACTCCCCAACACTATGCCATGCCAGGCACTATCATCAGTGTTTCTCTGATATTCATAGGGTTTTCAGTGGCAGATTGTTTTGGGAGTGGATGACCAGGTCCTTCTCCCAAGTTTGGTGGGATTGAGTAACAGGGTGCTATGGCAACAGACTAAGTGTAGCCAGGTGATGATTCTCTTGTCTAGAAGCTTGGCTTTAGAAGGTGTGTCAGTAGTCATTAACACTTTTCCTGCTAGATTTGATGAGAGAAGAGATAATGACCAGGGATTTATCTCATTGCAGTTTTCAGGATATCCCCCCTGAATTCAGTCATTTTAACTGTTATAATCCCAGCCATATTATACTCTTGACATTACCTCTCTAATTCTTAAGACTTTACTATTCCCTAAGATATATTAACAGTTAATATTTATTGAACACTTAGTATTTGCACTGTTCTCATGACTTAAACATCTATTTCTTTAATTCTCACAGCATCCTCTGAAGAAAATACAATTATTTTTTCCATTTCATAGATGATGAAAGTGAGGCACAGCAGCTTCCAAATCCATGCAGCTACTGTGTGAGGAAGCACTTTAGTTATAGGCAGTCTGAATTTAAAGCCCCTATCCTGAACTTCCAAACTACAAATGGTATGAATTACAAATCTTAAATTCCAGTGTACCAGAGAATCAGATTATTTAGATATGACTCTTAGAACTGTCCCTCTTCCTTTTGATGCTTATTCTGTAGGTGTGGGATGAATCTAGTAATCTCTATTTTACCATGAACTCCCAGATGGTGGTTTGTTGACTCAATTTGAGAAACTTCATCTTAAACTTTACAAAAATACTATACATAGTGATTGTTTTTGTTGTTGTTGTTGTCAGATGCTGTCAAGATGGGCCTGACTCATACAAACTCATACGTACAATAGAACAAAACACTCCTGGCTCTGTGCCAAGCACACGATCTTACTTATGTTCAAGCCTATTGTTGCAGACACTGTGTCAATCCATCTAGTTGAGGATTTTCCTTTTTTGTTGTTGTTGTCCATCTGCCACTCTCCCAAACATGATGTCCTTCTCCGGGGATTGGTCCCTCCTGACCACATGACCAAGACATGTAAGACACAGTCTAGCCATTCTTGCTTCCAAGAAGCATTCTGGTTGCACTTCTTCTAGGGCAGATATGTTGGTTCATTTTTGCAGTCCATGGTAGCAATTACTTGATTAATTACCTTAAACTTGACTTCTCAGTGACTTTTTTGTGCTCTAGTTGGTGTTCTTTTAAGGATCAAATGAGATGATAGTTTTGATGCATAGTAAATTTTCTATAGTGAGTTGATTTATTTTCATTATTCTTTTGGTCGATGATATTCCACAGAATTAGTTGACAGTGGCTAGGATTTTCAATTCTATATTTCAGTCATAGGGAAACGATATTGTCTGATACATTAAAGACATTTCAAAGTGAAAAGACATCCTGTTGAATGTGCACATTTTGTTTTTCCATTTTGATTGTTCTCTAAGAATTACAGTATGCTCTGCTCCAACATATGTTTCTAAAATAACAAATCATTTGCAAGTTTGGCATAAATGGAAGTTGCATAGCTTTATGTGAATCCATATGAAGCCATGCCTGCACTTGGAGTCATTTATTCTAGGCAAAAGGAGATAGAATAGTAAGAGTAGAATTACAATCCTGTGTGTGGGGAAAAAAGCCCTCATCTTGAATGCTACATATCCTGCAAGAACCCTTTGGGCACAGTATTAAGAATTTTAAAACCAGCAGCAATAACAACGAAAACCCAAGGACCTTCTTCTGGAATTCTCAGCATGGGGCACATCTTGAGCTTTGTGTATCTTTTATATATTTGCAGGTGGTACATATCCCCATTTCAATGGCTAGCCTATTGGCTTTGAATTTGCCTTCCAATTGGGATTTTTCCCACCATTTCTAATTAAAGTGTTGCCAGAATCTCTACTCAAATGTTTTTTTAAAAACAATTATAGGCAGAGCTATATCCTTGGGTGGTCCAAATTATCTTCCAAGGTACCAATGTTATTTTTGCTAGTGACCTGCTTCTAAAGTTACATACACTTTGAATGGTCTTCCTAGGATCTATTTTTCCACAAATCCTATTATTTTAGCTATGCCATATTGTTTGCATTGTGAAGATTACAGGATACATACATCTTATCATATATCTTAAACCTCATTTTGGGAACATGAACAGCCTCTAGCTCCTCAATATTGTGGTTTCTGGAAGTTATGGTGTTTTGCATGTTTTGTAAATTACACAGTAACTTACTTCCTCAGAGAATTCATTTTATTTCTCTATCACTGATAGTATTGTATTTATTTCTTCTTATCCCATTGAGGCAAGCCCACTGGGTAACTTTTGTAAAGTCTGCAAGAATTCTTACTTATTTTTATATTTCTTCTATGCTGCATCAGCAAGAATATATACACGTTAGTTATTGGCTCTTCCCTCTATAAATTACTTCTTCTTACCTAAAAGTACATATAATTTATAGAACTAGACATAGTAGACCAAAGAATACCATTTCTTTATTGTGTAGAGACATTTTCTATAGTAATGATCATGATTCTGACAATTGACAACATTT
>VMDO01036873.1:0-14789 GCA_007922755.1 Pedetes capensis
GCCTCCCTGCTGCGTGTGGTTTCCTGCCAGGTGGGTCCCAGAACTCTGAGCCCAGGTCTGGGTTCTCTGGATTTCTGCAGCTTCCTCGCTCCACAGGTGATTTACTTCTGGGTGGGATCCGAGGGCACTGAGTCCAGCAGGCAGAATGCCCACTTCCCTGGTGTCTCTCCTTCCAATGAAGAACTCACTGCTCTGTTTGTTCCCCTCACTCTCTGACACATTTGTGGGACAGCCAATGGCTTGGACATTTGCCACCTCTGGGGACACAAAGTGGGGAGTCTTTGCCACCTCTGGGGACACAAAGTGGGGAGTCTCTGGAGGAGTGGGAATCTGCCCAGCCCACAGGCCGTGAAGCTCTTTGGGGCCAGCAGTACACGAGGAAGGGACACTTAAAGCGAATGCAGCCCTGATGCTGACAACATACCCTTGACAGGCCTGGCCCTCAGCCAGAATACAGCACCCACTGCTATGGAGGGAACTATGAGAGACTTCAGATACAACCATCTACTCTGCACCTGGACCTGACTGAGTCCAATATTAAAGGATTCAGAAAGGAGTTTCTTTTTATATTATTTAAATAATCTTTTATGTTTTTTAATTTTTTGTTCCTTTTCTCCCCTTTATCTAATTTAATTTATGTTTTTTTCTTTAATTCATAATCAGATTTTTAAGGCTTTCGCTGTTCTCTCTTCCTTGCCCTCACATTCTTTGCCCTTTTTCCTTTATTTGACTGTATTTCTTTCTTTTTTCTCTTTCTCTACTCCCTCCATTTTCACTCTTTCATTATTAATTTACCTTCATTAATTTTTAATCTCATAGTTTATTCTACATTATTTTTGCCACTTTCATTTCAATGATTATTGGTGGTGAACTGGTTATCATTAATTGATTTGTGTTGTATTTATGTATCTGGTGTGTTTTGGTGTTGTTGCTGTTAGAGAAATTTATTTTCTCCTCTCTGACTAGTACTAGTAATTGAACTCTCAAGAGAAAGGGAAAGCTCCTCACTACAAAGATCCTGATATAAGCTTGGAAGAGATATCCATCCTACCACATTCACAAGTTGCAACACAGAAATATAAGAAATACATAAAAGTAAAGTAATATGACTTTCCCAAAAGTTTATAACTATTCAATTATATTCAGCAAAAAGATAGAGATTCTGAAAAAAACATGGAAATTCTGGAATGGAAAAGGTCAATCAATTAAATAAAAACCTCAATGGAAAGCATTACCAATAGACTAAACCAGGTGGAAGGTTGAAGATTTATTACATTCAGTTAAAAATAAACACAAAAAAGTGATCATGACTAAAACATTTAAGATATCTAGGACAAATTTCTCTGCTATTCATAGGGGTTTCAATGGCTAATTGTTTCAGGAGTGGGCTGCCAGTCCCTTCTCCCTAGTTTGTCATAGTCTGGAAACTCAGTTGCAACCTGTCCACCATGGTGGACCCTACTGGTATCTGTAATACCAGTGGCATAGCTTTCACCATCACAGCAACATGCAAGCCCCCACAGCAGGGCAAGCTGACAGACACATGGAGGAAGCTTGAAACTGGAAGCAAGGATGGCTAGACTGTATCTTACATATTTTGAACATGTTGTCAGGAGGGACCAACTCCTGGAGAAGGACATCATGTTTGGAAGAGTGGTGGGTTAATGAAAAAAAAGGAAAGCCTTCAACTTGATGGATGCACATAGTGTTTGCAATAATGAGTTTAAACATAAAAAAGATCCAAGGAGTCGAATATGGTGGACAGATAACATCCACCTTGAGACTCAGAGAAGCAGAAGAGCTTAAATAATGGCTTAGACCTCATACTGAACAGTCAGATATAGTAAAAAATTAGATAAGAGATAGGGGTAAAAAAATCCACAGGTTAGGTAAATATCAACTGCAGAGAGTTTTGAAAAGGGAGAAGGAATCAGCATGGCACATCAGAGAATGTGCACCATCAGAAAGGTGGAGCTTTGTTCTAGCAGGAAGAGAAAATTATTACCTTCACAAAACTCAGCCACCAGGAAACCCACCAGTAATTCCTCCAGCACCACATGGAGTGCACAGATAGCAGAGAGAATTTGGGGAACAATGAGATTTGGGGAACAAAGTGGAGAAGAACTAGAGAAACCACTGAAGATGATCCCACATTATCCTGATTGCAGAGCATGGAGAGCATACAGTCCAGGGAAAATTCCATGTGGGCTCTGGTAGCTCGGATCCACCACAGAGTGAAACCTTGACAACCCACCAACATCCTGCTTACAAGACATTGGCAGCATTTCCCACAGAGAGAAATTAGTGAGTGAATCTGGGACAAAAAGCATGGTCAGCGCCAGCAGCACAGTCGACTATCTCTCTACTGTGGAGGTTCTGGCTGTGCAATTTGTGATAGGAGAGTGGTGTGGTGTGAGCTCCACTGGGGGTGACACAATATCATCCCACTGACTGCAGCATGGGATTGACAAGTGAGCCTGGGGGTCAGGATGCACAAGAGGGCAACATTGGGTCCCGGCTCACTGCCTTCTGCTGCCACCATTTGGGCTGTGCTCTCTGAGCCGAGATCTTGGTGCACAAGTTCTGTGGGGAAAACAGAATTCTCAGAAGGAGTGCAAGGGACATGTCTCCTCCTGCTAATGCAGCACTGGTGGTGTACCCCACAGGGCAGGTGCCAAGAGCACCCTGAAATCTGGTCCAGCACAAGAGTAGCATAGACTTTTCCCCATCATCTCTCCCCAGGGATTCTGTGTAGAACCCCCTCCCCCCAGGCCTGCCAGCTTTCAGCAAGGGAGCATGTAGGAAAAATCACTTTCCTTGCAGTGGAACTGAGACATCTCAAAATAAAGCTGATATTACCTCTCAGGAAATTTTACAAAAAAGAATAAGGAAAATTGGACTATAGGCAGAGGTACCAGTAGGGATGCAGCTGAACAATGACCCAGCATGGCTTCCCCTGACAGCAACAGGCAAGGAGATACTTTGAGGCACTGGGCAAAGATGCTCAACTGAGGAAAGTGTAGTGGGGCCCTCTTGGAGGGTTGCCAGTTGCTCCTGGTAGGAGGGAAGGTGGTCAAACCAGAGGTCTCCAGGACTCTCTGCAGAAGAGGTAAAGTGAGCTGGATACCTATACCATTGAAGCATTTAGAACCCTAAACAGAGTAGACCAAAACATGATGCATTATAATTAGAATGCTAAACTTAGAGTGCAATGAAGCCATTCTGAAGGCCACAAGGGAGAAAAGCCAACTCACTTACAAAGGCAAATCCATCAGAATAATAGCAAACTTAACAACAACATTAAAGGCAAGGAAAGCTTGGACAGACATCATCCAAGCTCTGAAAAAGAATAACTCCCAACCAAGACTCTATTATCCAGTGAAGTTATCTTTCAAAATAGCTGGCGAGTACAAGATATTCCATGATATTGCCCTGTTCAAACAATTCACAGCCACCAAGTCAGCATTACAGAGGATCCTCAATGCACTACCACATACAGGGGAGGTAAGACAACCCCACATAGAAGATCAAAGAAATGAACAATTAACATGAGAGGAAATTAAGAAAGAAATAAGATAAATATAAATCAAAAACCAGTAACAAGTACCAATTTGATGCATAATAATAAACACCTCTCAATAATTACTCTCAATATAAACAGTCTCTACTCACCAATTAAGAGAAATAGACTGGCCAATTGGATAAAAAACGTAGACCCTTGATATGTGCCATTCAAGAGACTCACCTAACCCATGAAAACTGTAAAAGGTTGAAAATTAAAAGTTGGAAAAAATAATACCGAGCAGGGGGAAAAGATAACAAAGCAGGAAGTTGTGATAACTAGTTTCAGATAGATTAGACTTCAATCCAAAACTAATTAGAAGAGACAAAGAAGGACAACACATATTACTAAAAGGAGCAATCAGCCAGGAACCCATAATGTTACTTAATATATATTCTCCAAATGCAGGGGAGTCTAGCTTCATAAACAAAATTTTATTGGAAATAAAGGAACATGTTGGAGCAGACACAATAGTTATGGGGGACTTCAATACTCCACTTTTGCCAAGAGACAAGTCATCAAAACAAAAAATGAACAGAGAAACAATGAGCTTAACTTGCACTTTTGACTAACTGGAACTTACAGATGTATACACAATATTACATTCATCTGATGAATACACATTTTTCTCAGCACCACATGGAACTTTTTCTAAGATAAACCACATTTTAATACTAAAAATAGCCTCAACAAATACAAAAAAGTAGAAATCATACCCCGTGTCTTATCAGATCACAATGGAATAAAATTAGAACTCAAAGACGAGAAAAATTTCAGAAATTTTATAAGTTCATGGAGACTAAATAATACACTGCTGAATGATCAATGGGTTATCAAAGAAATTAAAGTAGGGATTCAAAAATTCAAATGAGCATGAGAACACATCCTACCAAAATTTATGGGATATAGCAAAGACAGTTCTAAGAGGGAAGTTCATAGCAGTGAGTGCCTTCATCAATAAGTTAGGAAAGGCCCAAGTAAATGACTTAATGACACATCTCAAGACACTAGAAAGCCAACCACAAACCAATCCCAAAAGGAGCACTCAGACAGAAATTATCAAGATCAGGGCATAAATATACCAATTAGAATCTAAAATTATAATTCAAAGAATTAATGAGACTAAGAGATGGGTCTTTGAAAAGATTAATAAAATAGATGCACTCATAGCCAATCTCACCAAAACAAAACAAAAACTAACAAAAACAAAACAAACAAAAGAAAAAAAAAGAAAAGGCAAAAACTGAAAAAAAAATTAGAGACAAGAAAGGAACCACTCATACCAACAAAGTCCAGAAAATCACCAGGGAATACTTTTTTCTTTTGTGGTACTGGGGGTTGAACCCAGGGCCTTGTGCTTGCATGCTTTGCAAGTGCTATACCACTGAGCTGCATCCCAGCCCATTTTTTTTTTTTTACTTTTTGAGACAGGGTCTTGCTAAATTATGCAGATTGCCTATGGTCTCAAACTTGCCATCCTCCTGCCTCTGTCTCCTGAGTCGCTGGGATCACAGGTAAGCACCACTGCACCCAGCTCCATCAGGGACTACTTTGAGAAATTGTATTCCCCCAAAAGTGAACGTACAGAAGAAGTGGATAAACTTATTAACACATACGATTTACCAAAATTAAGCCTGGAGGACATAAGCAATCTAAACAGACCCTATACATCCCCTGAAATAGAAAAGGTATTTAAAAACCTCCCAACAAAGAAGAGCTCAGGACCTGATGAGTTCACAGTAGAATTCTACCAAACCTTCAAAGAAGAACTAATACCTGTTCTCCTCAAATTATTACAAAAAGTAGAAAAGGAGGGGGTACTCCCAAACTCATTCTATGAAACCATCATCACTATGATACCTAAACTGGGCAAGGAGGCATCTAAGAAAGAAAACTATAGACCAGTTTTCCTTATGACATAGATAGAAAAATTCTCAACAAAATCCTGGCAAACCGAATTCAGCAACAGGTAAAAAAGATTATTCATCATGACCAAGTAAGATTTATTTCACAGATGTGAGGCTGGTTCAACATATGAGAGTATGACAGATGTATTTGAAACCCTGAAACAAAATACTATGATTACAGTATCCTGCAAAATTATTCTTTACAATTGAAGGATAAAGACTTCCCATAATAAGTATAAACTAAAGCAAATCATGACCACTAATCCAGCACTGAAGAAGATAATGAAAAATTGCCACACAAAGAAAAGGAAGAAAGTTATACACAAGCATGAAAGCTCAGGAAAGAATAAATATCATGAGAAGAATAAAGAAATGAGAATTAGTTAAGAATCAAACATTATTAACTCAATAAACCAAAATACCTCTAAGATGAGGAAGGAAGAAACTAATACATATCTTTTAGTTATAATCCTAAATGTAAATGACCTTAACTCTTTAATTAAAAGACACAGATTGGCTTAATGGATTAAACAAATAAGATCCAAATGTTTTCTCTCTTTAAGAAATTCCTCTCACTAGCAAAGACATACATACACAGACTGAAAATAGAGGGATAAAAAATGATATTGCAAACAAATGGAATCTGAAAGCAAGCAAAAGTAGCTATACTATGTCCAACAAAGCCAAAATCAAACCAACATTAGTCAGAAGGGATAAGGAAAGTCACTACATATTAATAAATGGGACACTCCATCAAGAGTATGTAAAGATTATAGATATATGTGCACTGAATGCTAGGGTACCCAATTACATAAAACAAAAACATAAAGAGACAGATCCAGAAACAATAATAGTGGGTGACTTCAATACCCCACTTTCTATTTTATTGGAAATTTTTAATGTGCAACTTAATGGGTTTAATTCTGACATGTATTTCATTGTGACATTTCCATATATGCATTTTATTGTACATTACTCACATAACCTCCCCTTACCCTCTTATGACCCTCTTCTCCTAACCTCATCCCACCACCAATGATCTCCTTTCTACTTGTATGTCTTTTTGTAGGAATGATTATCTATATACATGCATCCCAATTTTGATTTAAGCCCAAACTTTTTTTCTATAGTGATCTTTTTATATTCTCAGAGTATTACATGAGTCATCTAGTCTGTATGTATTATCGCCATCCTTTGGAATTATTGGTATTATTATTGTTGTTTCCTGTATTAATAAAATTGAGCTTTTTACACTGAGGTTGACCTCTCCCTGCTTCTTCCCTTCTCATTGGCCCTCCTCCCCCTCTCGTCTTCTCCCATCATTGCTTCCTTTTGCTAGATCCCTCCCTCCTTCTTTCCACTCCTTAAATTGTCGCTTCTCCACTAAGTTGGCATGAGCATTTTATTATGTTCCAATTTATGTGTAGCATTTTTTCCTTCTTTTAAGTTTGATTCAGCACCCACATATGAGTGAGAACATATGGTATTTTTCTTTTTGGGCTTGTGTTCGTTCACTTAAGATAATTTTCTCCAATTCCATCCATTTTGCTGCAAATGACATTATTCCATTGCATATATGTACCATAATTTTTTTTATCCATCCTTCTGTTGATGGGCACCTTGGTTGGTTTCATATCCTTGCTATTGTGAAAAGTGCTGCATTGAACATGGAGATGCAGGTGTCTCTGTGGTATGATGACTCATTTCCCTTTGGGTATATTCCCAATAGTGGTATAACTAGGTCATATGGTAGATCTATTTTTAGTTTTCTAAGGTACCTGCATATTGATTTCCAAAGTGGTTGAACCAATTCACAATTCCACCAGCAATGTAAGAAGGTTCCCTTTTCTCCGCAAGCTCGCCAGCATTTGCTGTTATTTGCTTTATTGATCTTTACTGGAGTAAAGCAGAATATCAGAGTTGTTTTGATTTGTATTTCCCTAATGGCTAGGCATATTGAGCATTTTTTCACGTGTTTCATGGCCTTGTTAGCTTCTTCATTTGAGAAGTGTCTGTTCAGTTCCTTTGCCCACTTGTGTATTGGGTTATTTGTTTTCTTGGGAATTGCTTTCTTGAGTTCCTTATGAATTCTGGAAGTTTGTCCTCTGTTCGATGTATAGGACATGAAGATTTTTTCCCATTCAGCATACCCCACCTTCTTCAATAGATAGATCAGTCAGATAAAAATAAATCAACAAGGAAACTTCAGAGTTAAAGTACACCATAGACGAAATGGACTTAACAGACATCTACAAAATATTCCATCCAATAGCTGTGAAATATACATTCTTCTTGGCAGCAATGGAACTTTCTCCAAAATTGGGTCATTAAGCAAATCTTAACAAATAAAATAGATATAATTTATTATATCTTATCAGATCACAATGTCATAAAATTAGAAATCAATAATAAGAGACATGACAGAAACTACACAAACACATAGAGACTGAAAAATACACTTTTTTGGTGGTACTGGGGAGTTAAACCCAAGGCCTCACACATGCTTTGCAAGTGCTCTATCACTGAGTTGTGCCCCCTAGCTCATTTTTTACTTTGAGACATTCCTTCTAAGTTATGCAGGCTGCCTCTGGTTTTAACTCGCAGTCCTGCTGCCTCTACCTCCTGAGTAGCTGGGATTATAGTCATGTGCCACTGCATGAACTGGCTGAACAATACACTTTTGAAGGATCAGAGAGGCACTGAATAAATCAGGAGAATTTTAAAAAATTCCTTAACCAAATGAAAATGGAAATACAATATACCAGAACCTTTGAATACAGCAAAGACACTTCTAAGAGGGAAGTTTATAGCTATTAATTTCTTACATTAAAATAAATTACCTAATCATGCACCTCAAGGTTGTAGAAAAACAAGAACTGGTTAAACCCCAAAATAGTAGATGAAAAGAAATAATAAAGATCAAAGTTGAAATGAATGAAGTGGGGACTAAAAGAACAATACAGAAGAATGAAACAGTTCTTTGAAAATATAAAAAAGATTGACAAACCCTTAGCCATACTTAACAAAAGAAAGACAGAACACTTAAATTAATAAAATTAGAGAAGAAAAGGGGTATATAAAGACAAACACCACTAAAATTCAGAGGATCATTTGGGAATATCCTGAAAAATTATATTCTAATAAGTTGGAAACTACAGAAGAAATAGATAAATTTCTAGACTCATATGACCTACAAAAATTGAAGAATGCAAACAACCTAAACAGATATATGATGAACAATCTGATTAAGGCAGTAATAAATGAGTCTTCTCATGAATAAAAACCCAGGTCTGGATGGATTCACTACTGACTTCTACCAGACTAATAAAGAAGATCTAATACCAATGTCCCTCAAACTATTCCATAAAATAGAAAGAGAATGAACCCTTCCAAAGTAATTTCATGAAACCAGTATTATGCCCTGATACAAAAAATTTGATAAGGACACTATCAAAAACCAAAATTACATACTAATTTCCTTGATGATCCTAGATACAAAAAATCCTCAATAAAATAATTGGAAACTGAATTCAACTACACTTTTAAAAAATCATGTGCTGTAATCAATTTGATTTTATTCTAGAGATGCAAGGGTGGTATAATATATGCAAATCAATAAATGTAATACAGCACATTAATAGAATCAAGGACAAAAGCACATGATCATTTCAATAGATAGAGAAAAAGCTTTTGAAAAATTCAACATCCCTTCATGATTAAACCCCTGATGAAACTGGGAAGAGAAGGAACATTCCTCAACATAATAAAGGCTATATATGACAAACCTATGGCCAATATTATGCTGAATGGTGAAAGACTGAAGGCATTTCCTCTAGAATCAGTAATGAGACAATATTATGCACTATCAACACTCTTATTCAATGTAGTGCTTGAAATCTTATCTGGAGAAATAAGTAAGAGAAAGAAATGAAAGGGATACAGATAGGAAAAGAAGAAATCAAATTATTATTTGCAGATGATATGCTCTTATACATAAAAGACCCGAAAGACTCCACCAGAAAACTCTTAGATCTGTTAAACACATTCAGCATAGCAGCAGGGTGCAAAATCAACACACAAAAATCAGTAGCTTTTCTATACACCAAAACCAAACGTGCTGAGAAAGAAATCAGAAGATAATCCCATTCAGAATAGCCTAAAATATCTAGGAATAAACCTAACCAAATAGGTGAAGGATCTCTATGATGAAAAGTATAAAACACCAAAGAAAGAAATTGAAAAATACAGTAGAAAATGGAAAGACTTCTCATCTCCATGAATTGTCAGAATTAATATTGTGAACACGGTCATATTACCAAAAGTGATTTACAGATTCAATATAATCACCATCAAAATTCCAATGACATTCTTCTCAGAACCAGAAGAAATAATCCTAAAATTTGTATGGAAGCACTAAAGACCCCAAATAGTGAAAGCAATCCTGTGCAAAAAGAATAACGCTAGAGGTATCACAATATTTGATTTCAAATTATACTACAGAGCCAGAGTTACAAAAATAGCATGGTACTGGTGCAGAAATGGATGGGTTGACCAATGCACTAGAATAGAGGACTTGGGAGTAGACCCACACAGCTATAGCTATATCATTATCAATAAAGGTGCCAAAAACATATTTGGGGGAAAGATAGCTTCTTTAACAAGTGGTGCTAAGAAAATTGAATATCCACTTGTAGAAGACTGAAACTAGATCCTGATCTCTGATTTTATTCAAAAATCAATTCAAAATGGGCTGAAGACTTTCATGTAAGACCTGAAACTTTGAAACTACTAAAGGAAAACTTAGAAAACACTTCAAGATATAGGCATAGGTGGTGACTTTCTGCATAGGTTTCTGATAGCTCTGGAAGTTATAGGAAGAACTGACAAATAGGATGGCATCTAATTTAAATTTCTGTACAGGAAAAGAAACAATAAAGTGAAGGGCTATCCTACAGAATGAAAGAAAATCAAGGCTTCAAACCTGAGAAAAATTGGGGTCAGGTTTGGGTGCAGGTTCAATATGTTAACATTTAGAGGATTTGGGTTTGGTTCAGGTTTGCATTTGAATTCCGTGTATCAATAGCAGGGCTTCAAACAGAACCTGAATCCAAACCTGAACTCTGGACCTGTTCCCATCCAAGGATTAAAGGTTTTTTCTTTTTTTTTTTCCTGAGCATGAAATGAACACTAACCTAGTGAAAAATTGAATTCAGATTCAGCTTTTAATTTTTTTGTATCATTAGTTTTTCTTTTGGGTGGGATACTTGGGAGTTGAACCCAGGGCTTGGCACATACTTTGAAAGTACTTTGTAATTGGGATGCACTCCTCACCCATTTTTTTATTTTTAATTTTGAGACAGAATTTCTCTAAGTTACGCAGGCTGCCTCTTGCCTCAACCTTGAGAGACTCCTTCCTCAGCCCCCTGAGTTGCTGGGATTACAGGCATGCACCACCACCCCTGGCTAGTTATTTTATTGTACATAAAAATTGAGAAGATTATTCATTTATTTATGTGTTGGATTAACATTTTAAACTTGAACCTGAGCTGAACCCAAATCCTCTACATTTTAACATATTGAACTCCCAACTGAACCTGAATCCCATTTTCTGAAGATTTGAATCCCTGAAGAAAATTTTTTCAGCTATTCATTCAATAGAAATTAATATGCCAAATATGTAATGAGCTCAAAAAATTTAAACACCAAAAGAGCAAATAATCCAATCAATAAATGGACAAATGACCTGAACACTTTTCAAATAAACAAGTTACGAGTGGACAGTAAATATTAAAAAATATTCAATATTTTTAGCAGTCAGGGAAATGTAAATCATATCTACACAAAGATTCCATCTCACCCCAATCTGAATGGATAGCATCAACAAAACAAGCAACAAACAATATTGGCTAGGACATGGAAGTACACTGTTGATGGGAATGGAAATTATTGCAGCCTCTGTGGGAATCAACATCAATGGTCCTCAAAAAGCTATAATTAATACTACTGCATAATCCAGCTATACAACATCTAGGTATATGCCCAAGAAACTAAAGTCAGCATTCTATAGAGATAACAGCATATCTGTGTTTATCATGGCATTATTCACAAAAGCCAAGTTATGGAATCAGCATAGATGCCCATCAATGGGTGACTGGATGAAAAATATGGTGTATCTATACCAAGGAATATTACTTAGCCATAAGAGGAATGAAGTCATGTCATTTTCATGAAAATGGATAGAGTTGAAGATTATCATGTTAAGAGAAACGAGCCAGACTCAGAAAGACAAATATCACATATTTCCTGTCATATTGACAATAGAGATTATAAAAATACATGAAATTACAAGGGGGACTATTTGTGAAGAGGAAGGGCACCACAGGGCAGGGTGTGGGGAGATAAAAGTGAGTCCTAGTGTGTCATATTATGGCAAGACTGACTATATCACAGACTGAACATATGCCCTTACTTTCCAAACATACTTCTTACACAATCCTCTCTTGTTAGAATATGGTAACTCTGAACTTCTAGTTGCTCAGTGCTAAAACCCTGTAGTAATTTTTTGTGTCTTTGTATCCTATAATGCAGCTACTCAATCATCAAACCCTTCAATATATAGCTAGTATCTTACAGATTTTTCCCTTCTTTACTACTGCCATCCTGGTTCATGGTGTCACCATTTCTCACTTGGATTATTGCAATTGTTTCCTAGGTGGTGTCCTTGCTTCTGCTCTTACTCCACTACAGTGTATGAGTGGTCTTTTAAGTCATGTTTTTTATATCTGTTGTCAAAACCCTCTAATGAATTGGGTGTGGTTGCACATGATTATAATCCCACACATGGGAGGCTGAAGCAGGAGGATTGCAAGTTTGAGGCTAGCCTGAGTTATATAGTGAGACCCTGTCTCAAAACACCAAAGGAAAAAATATCTAACTCTCCCAAAAAAACCTCCAAAAACAAACAAAAAACCCCCAAAGAAACAACAACTCACAGAACCAACTCTCTAATGACTTCCTATTTCATTCCTAACTATGACCTATAAGCCCTATGTGATATCATACCATGGACCTCAGTACTCACTTGATCCTGCCACATGTGTCTCCTTGTTTCCACAAACATACCCAAAGCACTCCTGTTTGTGGACTTTTCATTTGATGTTCCCTCTGGACTCATCTTCCCTCCATATATTTGCATGAGTTTACTCTCTTCCTTCATATCCCGGCTCAAATGTTAATGTTTCATTGAGTAGTACATTTACCATATATATACACATACACACAGAGAAATAAAAGCAGGATAAGGAGAAGACCAAGTATCAGGTGGGGGGATGCATATATATCCATATATAAACTCTAGGCTTATAATCACATACATATATGTATGTATATACATATGTAGGTATGCATATACACTTAACTCTCTGTTTTACTATGTACATATTTATTTATTGTCTATCTTTTCTTTCTTTCTTTCTTTCTTTTTTGTGCTACTGGGGATTGAACCCATGGCCTCGTGTTTGCAAGCTTTGCAAGTGCTGGACCACTGAGCTGCACCCCCAGCCCATTTTTTTTCACTTTTTGAGACAGGGTCTCGCTAAATTATGCACACTGCCTCTGGTCTCGAACTTGCGATCCTCCTGCCTCCGCCTCCTGAGCTGCTGGGATTACAGGCATGTACCACTGCGCCCGGCTCATATTATCTGTATTTTCTGATTGGAATATGAGCTCTATGACAGTGGATACTTTTCACTCTGCTATGTATCCAGTGCCTATACCACTGCATGGCACAGAATAAGTTCTCAGCAATTATTTTTAAATGAATGAGAAAAAAGCATTATTATTCCTTAACTTCTCCCAGTCAGAGAATGCTGGCTTCTATACCTACAGCCCGATCCCCCACTTCTAACTTGGCCTCAAGAGTTATAGTTGACACCTGAGATTAAGATCACAGTATAGGGTTTTCAAGAAGATCTTTAGGAATTTCATCTTATGTTTTCTTCTTCCCAGAAGTGCAACTGAGTAAGCTGGATGTACGCCTAAGGATCAATCCCTTCCAGAGTTAGAGCTGGCTAGTTTGTGTTTTAGTTAATTAATGCTAATGGACTTCATTATGAGTGGCAGGCTGCCAGATCTCTTCTTTCGTTCCATTATTCCAATAACTTACCAAGTATGGCAAGATATAAATCCTTATCAAGTTTTACTAGACAGCTGTGGCAACGTTACTACCCATTTTCTTCAAAGCTCATTACAGTTCTCCCTGAATAGCAAGTATTACTTTTTCTTCATTTTGTGCCTGGAATCCCAGCCCCTGATTTGAATACCTTCATTCCCTTGCAGTGGAATGCTTTTTCTCACTTTTTTTTTTACCAGTGAAAAAGATTAAACAAATGTACAAAAGGAGTTGCTCTTTCAGAAATGCTTTCCTTACCCTGAAAGTTGGTGTGTTCCTCTTCTTTTTTCATAGTTAATTATGTTAATTTCCTCATTTTTCTCAAGTATGCACAGATATACATACTCACAATTGGAAAGGCAGTGCCACAGAAAATTGCACATAAATTCAGGAGTCTCAAAAAAAAAAAAAAAAAAAACCATTAAAGCCCAGTGATTGAATTCCAATGCTCTCTTTATGGGCCTATGGACCACAATGGAAAATCAGAATTTTTGATCTAAACTTTTTATATCATAACTAGAGAAACTGGGCCCACTGAGGAGTAATAATATGGTCAATTATAACAGTACTACCAGTTTTAGGTAGATATACACAGACTCAGGAAAGACAGTGATCTATTTATGATTACATGTAATCAATGAGAAAATCTTTTTTTTTTTTTTTTTTGTGGTATTGGGGTTTGAGCCCAGGGCCTCATGCTTGCATGCTTTGCATGTGCTGGACCACTGAGCTGCACCCTCAGCCCATTTTTTTACTTTTTGGAGACAGGGTCTCACTAAATTAAACGGACTGCCTTTGGTCTCAAACTTGCCATCCTCCTGCCTCCGGCTCCTGAGCCACTGGGATTATAGGCATGCGCCATACCCGGCCAATGGTAAAATCTTTACTATATATATTATTATTACTAATGCTAGTTAACATTTAGTGAAGTTCTTCCAAACACATTTTTAGTCACTGTTTCAAGCACTTTTTCCCCCTTTATTGGTAAATGTTGGTGGGGTCCAGAGTAATACAGCATTTGCTTTTTCCATTATGCAACTGATACATCACTTTTGGTTACACTTTTATCAACTAGTGAGGTTTATGGAACGTCTTGACTAATATGTAGTAAAGCTCATATGCGTATTTGGGTTATGCTCCCCTATTTTCC
>VMDO01036874.1:0-14768 GCA_007922755.1 Pedetes capensis
CTACTTGGAGGAGGCAACTCTTCCCCAGTAGTCTTTTGAGTGCCTTCCAACCTGGGGGCCTCATTTTCAGGCACTATATCTGACAGTGTTTCTTTGCTATCCATAGGGTTTTCAATGGCTAGTTGTTTCAGGAGTGGCTCGCCAGGTCCTACTCCCTAGTCTGTCTTAGTCTGGAAGCTCAGCTGAAAACCTGTCCACCCTGGGTAACCTTGCTCATGTCTAAGGTTACAGTGGCAGAGCTCTCAGCCTCATCGCAACACGCAAGCCCCCACATGTATGTGTGTGTGTGTGTGTATATATATATATATATATATATATATATATATATATATATATATATGGCATGTCATATGTAATCAGAGTTCATTTTGTTCCTTCCTGATTTGGATACCTTTTATTTCTTTCTCTTGTGTAATTGTTTTGGCTAAGGCATCTAGTACTATACTGAATAAAATTGGCAAGAGTGGATGTCCTTGTCTTTGTCTTAGGAAAAAAAACCTTTAAGATTTTCACTGTTAAGTATGATTTTAGCTGTGGGTTTCTCATATATGGATTTTATTGCATTGAGGCACATTCCTTCCATAACTAATTGGTTGACAGGTTTTTTTATTATGAAAGGGTGTTAGATTTTGCCAATTTTTATTCTGTATCTGAGATGAATATAATTGTTATTTTTCATTATGTTAAGGTTATATTATTAAATATATTGATTTATATATATGGAACTATTCTTGTATTACAGGGACTAATCCCACTTGATCATGGCATATGATTCTTCTAATGTCTTGTAGATTGTTTGCTAGTACTTTAATAAAGATTTTTGTATCTATGTTCATCAGGATATTGACCCAGAATTTTATTGTCTTCTAGTGTCCTTTTCTGGCTTGGTATCAGAGTAATGATGGCTTTATAAAGTGAGTTTGGAAATTTTCCCTCTTTGTCAATATTTTAGAAGAATTTGAGATATATTGGTATTAATTCTTTAATGTTTGATAGAAATCAGCAGTGAAGTGATCAATCCTGAGCTTTTCTCTGATGGGAATTTTTCAACCAGTAGTTCAATCTCCTTACTTGTGAGTGGTCTGTTCAAATTTTCTATCTCTGCATGATTCAGTCTTGTTTTCAGGCCTGACTTACCATCTATCCTAGGGAAAGCTCTATGTACATTTGAGAAGAATATCTATTTTTGCTGCTGTTGGATGGAGTGTTCTTTGTATGCCTGTTTGGTCCATTTGGTTTACAAAATTTTTTAAATCTGCTATTTCCTCACTGATTTTCTGTATGGCTGATGTATCCATTGTTTAAAGTGGAGTATTGGACGTCCTCCAAAATTATTGTTTTACTACCTATTTTTTTCCTTCAATTCTGTTAACGTTTCCTTTATAAATTTAGATGCTCTGAGGTTAGGTGCTTATACAGTTATAATTTTTATATCTTCTTGATGAATTGATTTCTTTACCACTATAAATGACCTTGTCTCTTTATAGAGGAATATATGTGTATTGAGACTGAACCAAGGACCTTACACCTGCTAACTCCATGCTTTACCACACAATTACACTCTCAACCCATCTTCTAATATTTTTTTACTTAATGAGCATTTGGTATGATATAAGTGTATCCAGTATATCTCTTATGTATCTAATACAGGGTTTTCCTCTTTGTGGTTTTCATGAGGCTTACATAAAACACCTTATAGTCATAACAGTGTTCACTGATGATCACTGCATAACAGCTGATCACTGCTTAACTTCAATCACATAGAAAAACTATGCTTTACCTTCTATTCCTTCTGCATTTTGTTACAAGTGTCACACTTTAAATATTATATATACAATATATACATTTATAAATTAGTTATAATTATGTTTTTGTTGTTGCCATTTTTTTGAACTACTCTGAAGTTGAATTCAGGGCCTCATGCATGCTAGGTGCCCTCCACCACTGAGCTACAAATCCAACCTCTTTTTATTTATTTATTTATTTATTTATTTATTTATTTATTTATTTTGCAGTACTAGAGGTTGAACACAGGGCCTCTGCCTTGCATGCTCTGCAAGTCCTGGACCACTGAGCTGCACTTCCAGCGCCCCCCCCCCTTTTTTTCCCACTTTTTTGAGACTGGGTCTCTTTAAGTTACACAGACTGCCTTTGGTCTTAAACTTGAGAGCATCCTGCCTCTGCCTCTGAAGCTGCTGGGTTTACAGGCATGCACCACCAAGCCCAGCTCTCTTTTTTATTTTTTATTTTTAGACAGGTTCTCTCTACATTGCTCAGGCGGCCTCTGGACTTGTGCTCGCAATCCTCCTGCCTCAGTCTCCGGTGCCACTAGGATTGCAGATGTGTGCCACAACCCCTGGCTAGTAACAGTTACTTCTAAAGTTTTTGTCTCTTAAGGAGGTTTGAGGTTGAGGAGCCATATCAGTTTGTTGAAAAATGGCTGACAGAAGTCTGAGACGGTACAGGGGATCACGTGATGAGACAAGGAGAATGCATGTGTGTGTGAGTGAATATGTGTGTGTGTGTGTGTGTGTGTGTGTATGTGTGTGTGTATGAGAGAGAGAGAGAAAGAGAGAGATCCTTTCAGAATCTTTCTCTTTTTTCATGATGCCATCAGTATTCAATCATTGGGGATCCTTCCAGATCACCTTATCTAATCCTAATCACCCCTCAAAGGCCTCACCTTAAGCATACCAGAGCTGTATGAAGTTTCCATACTCTACCTCACAATATGCATCAAACCCAAAAATAGATTTCACAGAGGACAAATCATATTTCAACCATAGCACAGACTGAGTGGTGATGAATTTTCACAACTTTTGTTTTTCTGGGAAATTTTTCTCTCCCTTTCTTCAAGCAGCCTTTTGTGGGGTAAACACTTCAATAGAAGTCTTTGTTTTTCAGTATTCTGAATATGCCATCCTATTATTTCCTGGTCTACAATGTTTCTTCTGAGAAATCCACTGATAGTCTTATGGAGTTCATTTGTATGTGAAGAATTGCTTTTCTTTTGGTGCCTCCAAGATTCTGATGTTGCTTTTGACTTTTGAGATTTCATTTTAACATGTCTCCAGAAAAAATTTATTTATATTTAATCTATTTGGGCTTCATGGAAATAAATATTAAGTTTTCTGAGATTATTTCTTTAAACATATTTTCTGACCTCTTTTCCTTCTCAGTTATTTCTTGTTATTGTTGTTGTTATTAGGTGTCATCAAGTTGAGTCCAACTCGTAGTGACCTTATGTACAGCAGACGGAAGCATTCCCCCATTCTGTGCCAGGCACATGATCTTATTTATGTTTAAGCCCATTATTGCAGACACTGTGTCAATCCATCTGGTGAAGGGTTTTCCTTTTTTTTTGTTGAACCCCACTCTCCTAAACATGATGTCTTTCCCCAGGGATTGGTCTCTCCTGACTACATGTCTGAAATATGTAAGACACAGTCTAGCCATCCTTGCTTCCAAGGAGCACTCTCGTTGCACTTCTTCTAGGACAGATCTGTTCTGGAACTCCCATAATTTATACTATGGATCACCTGATGGTGTTCTATATGTTACATAGTTTTCTTGACTTCATTCTTTTCCTATTTTGGTCCTCTGACTGGATAATTTCAAGTGACTTACCTTCATGCTTATTGAATCTTTTTTCCATTTGACCAAGACTACTGATGAAGCTTTCTATGGAATTTTTTTATTTCTGTAATTAAGTTCTTCACCTTCAGGATTTCTGGTTGATTTTTTATGGTTTCTATTTCTTTGTTGAACTTTTAATTTTATTCATCTATTGTTATCACTATTTAATTAGCTGTCTGTCGATGTTCTCTAGTAGTTTATTGAGCTTCTTTAATAAAATTTTAATTCTTTGTCAAGCTTTTTATAGATTTGCATTATTCTTGTAACACACAAAAAAGTGACATGGAGCACACTGATACTTTTAAACTATGTGATAATGGAGAGTTTTTAGTAATTATCTTATGAAAGGGTTTAACTTATTGCAGATATTACAGTATTTAATCTTGAAAAGTGTTAGAAATTACTTCCATGGAAATTATTTTCATTTTATGTATGTGGACCAAATAAGAAATTGAGTGCATATACTCAAAGGGCTTAAACTTTGAAATGCATTTTCATATAAGCTAAAAAGAGAAAAATTGGTGATAAAATTTAGTGCATTTCTGTGAAACATTTTGCTGTATTCCTTGCAATTCCAAGAATTTTACTTCTTAAAGAACATGACATATATATATATATATATAGTTGTTAGGTGCTGTCGAGTCAGTATCCGACTCATAGCGACCCTCTGTACAACAGGGGAAACACTATTGTCAGTGCTTCTCTGCTGTTCATAGGGTTTTCAATGGCAGATTGATTTTTTGGGAGGGGGTTGCCAGGTCCTTCTCCCAAGCCTACAGCTTCTGGTGTTCCCAGGAGGTCTCCCATCCAGGTACTAACCAGGCCCAACCCTGCTTAGCTTCCGAGATCTGATGGGATCGGATGCCACAGGGCTACAGCTGTAGGAATGGAGAGCATATATATATATATATATATATATATATATATATATATGTACTTTGAGATATACATATCTCAAAGTAACTTTCAGAATAATTATTTTTATGTTCTGCCTACAACTAAAAACTTGGTAAAGTATGACTGAAGCTTACAAATTTTCCCTCTCTCATGTAGACCTATACACCATCCATCTACTTCACGAGGTTCAAAGAAATGTATGTACTGTAAATACACTTTAAAAAATATTGTTTATTGCAGGATATTTGATATCAAGAGGTTATTATTGGTCAAGTGGAAAAATATAATTCTGGAAAAAATAGCTTGCCATAAAATGAGACTATAGGATTTAGAGGCATAGATGCTAGATATAGCAATGCAAATTCATGACTATCCCCACTGTCAAATGATTGATAATAGCCACGAAGTTGACTAGCATCATATAATAGTGGATTATCATTTGATAATCCACTGGGGGTGGATATCAGTAGAGAGCACTTTCCTATCATATGAGAGATCCTGGGTTTGACCATCCAGGAATAAAAAAAAAAAGTTTTCTTAACTGAAAACCACAGGTGTCAAAGAATAAGACAAAGAATGGGCAAAAAAACCTTGATATTCTTGGAATGATAAGAATTTTCCCATTTCTGTTTCAATTTATATTTTAATACTTTAATACTTGTTGGAAAATATGGAGAAAAAATAAGAATTATGTATTTCTCTCTTTTCTCCATTTGCAGTTGAATAACTAGATGTTCATTACATTCATTGAGTCATGTGCATAGAAGTAGATTAAGGCTAGACAATAGCATGAAAGGCTGAGTTTTGTCTGTTGATTTGTCTCTCTTTAGGATATCTAGTAGAATGCTGGTTGAAATCTAATTATCTTTGTTCATATTCCCCTGAAAGAAAGATAACTTTAAGGGTAATACTGTTTTGTTTCTTCACTTCTACTTCCTCAAGTGTTCCTACATTCTTTTATTATCTATTTGCCAAGTTAGAGAAGGTTTGGTTATCCATTAAGTTAAATGAACAGTGGAGTAAAAATTCAGAATTCACTAACAATTCATCTCTTTTCTCTCCCTCATGTAATTCTCCATGGAATATGAGAAAAATCATAGTTTTTCATTAGAATAGAAGGCAAGAAGTATATATGTGTATGTACAATGTGGGAGGCTGGTAGGAGAGTGATAAAGGAAATGGAAGTTTTGCCACATTCTCCAATTCAGAAATTATCAGAAATCTCAGTCTAAAATCACTGCTCTATTTCTATCCAGGCAGAATAATTCATTTCATTCACATTAACTTGCTGTTGACTATTAGATTTTCCATATTTTGTGTCCCCAGAGGTGTAAAATAAAAAAGGATAATTGTCTAGATTACTATTACTTAAACAAAATATATCTAATATGTTGCTGGAGACACAGGTACACACCTATAAAAGACAAATGCTTGGAATTGGCAAGCAAATGGTCATTGAAACCACACAATTGAATAATAGAGCACTCAGGGTGAGTTTTAACAAAGTTAGACAGGTGCCATGGCACACATTTATAATCCCAGAAACTAGGGAGTTTGAGGAAGGAAAATTGTGAGTTCAAGGACAGAGACAGCCTGCACAATTTAGTGTGACCCTGTCTCAATAATAATAATAATAATAAAGGAGTTGAGAGTGCAGCTCAGTGGTTGAGCACTTGCCTAGCATATGGGAGGCCCTGGATTTGACAGTCTAATACTGAAATTAAAAAGTCTTCTTAACTGGAATTTGTAAAACACAGGTGTCAAAGAATAAGACAAGGAATTGGCAATCTATTCATGACTAAGAAATGAAATAAATACATAAAACAACTGCTAAAGGAGGTGTTATTTTTAAATCAAAGTCAAAGTTTTAAAAAAAAAATATCATCATCAAAGCCACCAAATGGGTGCAGGCCAGATGCAAACACTTATTCAAGACAAAGTTAGAATAATTCACTCCATTCAAATTGCCTTGATGCTGACTTTTTCATTTGTATATAGCATGGATTCCACTTCAGAAAAAAGTATGATACACACTTGCCTAAGAATGTACAACTACATTAAAATAAAACCTTTTTAGAAATCTATTTTAAATATGAAATAAAGAGTTTTCAGTGGAAAGAAAGTTATTATTCTTGGACTTACTCTATTAGAAAAGCTCTTTGAGGGGTTGTTGTTAGGTGCTGAAGACTCTGGTCTGACTCTGGTCTGACTCTGGTCTGACTCATAGTGACCCTATGTACAACAGAATGAAATGCTACCTGACACTGTGCCATGCATACAATCTTTTTTTTTCCTGTACTGGGAGTTGAACCCAGGGCCTCACACTTGCATGCTCTGCAAGTGCTGGACCACTGAGCTGCACCCTCAGCCCATTTTTTTAGTTTTTGAGACAGGTTCTGGCTAAATTACACAGACTACCTCTGGGCTCAAACTTGCAATCCTCCTGCCTCTGCCTCCCAAGCCACTGGGATTCCAGGCATGGGCCACCCTGCCCGACTTTTTTATGTTTAAGCCCATTGTTACAGTCACCGTGTCAATCCATCTAGTTGAGGGTCTTCCTTTTTTCCGCTGACCTACCACTCTCCTAAACATTATATCCTTTTCAGGGATGGGTCTCTTCTGACAATATGTCCAAAATGAAGGATATGCCATTAAGTGATAGACGTAGACTACATAGATGTAGTATAAGTATCACTACTATAAGAAGCTCCACTGGACCACAAGGGGAGTATTGTACCCTACCTAGTAGGAGTCCAAATATGCTACAAAGAGATGATAAATATCGGTTTCCAGCCCTACACATACCCATCCCCTCCTTGCATCCTTTTCTTTGGTTAAAGGGAGGCCCTAGAGACAGGTTTGGGTAAAGACCTCTGCTTTTTAGCCAACGCTGATCTCACAGAGGTAGAAGATTGGCACTAGTTAAAGAAATGAGGTCATCTTTCTCAGAAATCCATAATGTGGAAATAGATATTCTAGACCATCTATGATTAATTAAACAGAAGAAACATATAGCCTGTTGGAGATATTTTTGCCATATACATGGAAAAACAGATCCTAATTTCAGAGATAGAAATGAATGAAGCAGACAATGAAGGGAAGAGAAGAAATAGGGCATTTAGCTTGAGAGAGCAGGGGAGGGAGGGACAGAGAGAAGAAAATAGTTTTGATTCTAGGCTATTTTTGGATCAGACTCAAGTCCTCCTAAGGGATGACTACATTTCTTGCCTTTAGCTTTTGTTTGATAATGTTGTATGTCCTCTCATTAAATTCACAGTTTTCATGAAATCTAGCTTAAGGTGATCTCTGTTATGTCACCCAAACCATCTCTGACCAAGATGTTGTTTGTTAGCTATGTCTTAAAGGATGAATAACAATTTGCCAGATATATAAAGGGACAGGGGAGGACACTCCAAGGAGAAACATGACCAGTGATATGGGGATGTGAAGTTAATATTAGTTAATGTTAGAATTATCAAGTAGACGAAAGTAGTTAAAGCATGTGCTGAGTGAGGAGATTGTGCTTCATTAAAAATAAACATTCTGGCCAGGTATGGTGGTTCATGCCTATAATCCCAGTGGCTTGGGAGGCAGAGCCAGGAGGATTGCAAGTTCAAGACCAGAGGAAGTCTGTGTAATTTAGCGAGACCCTGTCTCAAAAAGTCAAACAAAAAAAGTGGGCTGAGGGTGCAGCTCAGTGGTCCAGCACTTGCAGAGCATGCAGGTGCAAGGCCCTGGGTTCAACCACCAGTACCGCAAAATAAATAAATAAATTAATTAATTAATTAATTTTAAACAATAAGAAAAAAACATTCTATGAAAGAATTTCTACTTTGCATCAACAAAGTTTGTTCAAAGATTTAAAATCTTAAGTTGAATTACCCATCATATCAATAGTAATACTTAATATTGACCAGCACTGCAAAGTTCTGCCAGAAATGGATATCTATAGTACTCAGTCAATACACCAACAGCCATCCTTCAATTTATCATCATTGTTGGGTGCTGCTGAGTTGGACCCAACACATAACAATGCCATGTACAATAGAAAGAAACACTCCCCAACACTGTGCCATGAATATGATCTTTTTATATTTGAGCCCATTGTTGCAACCACTATGTTTTTTCTCATTTTGAGTCATGCCACACCAGCAAAAGGTGATCTTACGGGCTTTACTCCATTCCTGTCATTAAGGTTGATTCTACTTTGAGGAGGCAACCTTTCCCCAGTAGTTTCTTGAATGTCTTCTAGCCTGGGGGGCTCATTTTCTGGCAGTGCTTCTCTGCTATTCATAGGGATTTCAAATCATAAATTTTACTATTTACTGAATAAAAGCAAATACCAAAGTTGTCAAAAATGTATATACATTTGGGGACAAAACTTCCATTTTGCTTTTTTAAGAATACATAGCACAGAGGACTAATTTCTAGAATTTACAAAGAACTCAAGAAAGCAAATCCTAAGACAACAAATAATCCAATACACAAGTGGGCAAAGGAGTTGAACAGACAGTTCTCAAACGAAGAAGTTTGTAAGGCTATGAAGCACATGAAAAAAAAATGTTCAATATCCCTAGTCATTAGGGAAATGCAAATCAAAACAACTCTGAGATTCCACTTAACTCCAGTAAGAATGAACAAGATCAACAAGGCAAATAGTAACAAATTCTAGCAAGGTTGTGAAGAAAAAGGAAGCCTGTTACACCATTGATGGAACTTTAAATTTGTTCAACCACTTTGGAAGTCAATGTGCAGATACCTCAGAAAACTAAAAATAGAACTGTCATACGACCCAGCTATACCACTATTGGGAATGTACCCAAAGGGAGACAATTCATCATACCACAGAGACATCTGCATCTCCATATTCAATGCAGCATTTTTCACAATAGCAAGGATATGGAACCAATCAAGGTTCCCATCAACAGAAGAATGGATAAAAAATTATAGTACATATATACAATAGAATACTACTTAGCAATAAAAAATGAAATAATGTAATTTGTAGCAATATGGATGGAACCGGAGAACATCATCTTAAGTGAGTGAATATAAGCTCAAAAAGAGAAATACCATATGTTCTCACTCATATGTAGGAGCTGAATCATACTTAAAGGAAGAAAAAAATCCCATACATAAATAGATATATAAAAATGCACAATTAAACTTGGCAAAGAAGGGACAGTATAAAGAGTAAAAAGAGGAAGGAAACTAGCAGATGGAAGTGAAGAATGAAGTAGGTGGGATGGGGAAGAGGGTCAATGTAGAGGAATGAAGCAGGAGAGGATGACCTCAATGCAAACAGTGCAACTTCATAAGTACATTGAAAAAATAGGGGAATATAACCCAAATATGCATTTCAGTTTTACTACATATTAGCCATAAGGCTATATAAACCTTATGGGTTGGTTAAAGTGTTGCCAGAAGTGATGTAAGGTATGCATAATGGAAAAAGACAATGATGTATTACTCTGTACCCCACCATCATTTACTAATAAAAGGAAATAGAATGCATAGCACTGCCATTCATTTAATTAATGCCATCTTTTGGGCAAATATTATACTACCCATTGCTACCATAATTCAATTCAACTTTGAAAATTAATACATAAATAGTGTCTCTTAAAATCTGTATGCATTTTTGGCACCCCCAGTACAATTTGAATATTTTTGTAATTACTTTCAAAAACTTAAGCTTAAAACAAGCCTTTCCTTGGTGCGGGTACATATTCAAAATTCATGGAATACAACTAGCATCCTGGAGGTTATCCATTAGCCGTACATTCTTTGCCCCAGAATTCATATTCACTCTAGGCAGTTACCACATTTTGCTCAACTTTTCTTGTCACAACCATGATTCACTTTTTCTCTCACACATCAGTTCCAACTGACCATCCTCTCCACTCGTTTTCCCTATGAACTTATTTACTAACTCTCTTTGCCTACAATTTAGCATGCTATAGCTATCATTGGTTAAGTTTCAGATTTGAGGGGCTTTTTTCCATCCTTATTCCACCATTTCTTGTCTTTTATTATTAAAAACAACAGAAACAAAAATATTAAATATCACAAGCTCTACTAAAACTGTTGAAGGCAATTTTGATTATCTAAGGTAATCAGTGGGCTAGGATTTAGCTCAGTGGGTGGAGCACTGCGCTGCAGTCTCTGAGGTCCCGAGTTCAATTCCCAGCACCACAAAAATGGGAGAAGGGCCTGGCAATCCACTCCTAAGATAATCCCGAAGCACTCAGCCATTGAAAACCCTATGAGGGTCGCTATGAGTCAGATACTGACTCGACAGCACCCAGCAACAACAACAAGAAGGTAATCAGTGGGTTAGATGGGATGGGATTAATTATATATATATATATATATATATATATATATATATATACTCTCTCTTCACAGAACCTTTTCATCTAAGATATTATTTAAAGATGTCAGGTTTGCTTTTCTGTAAACCTAATACTATATTAACAAAGTCCCATCCTTGCCTTGGGAAAGTAGAGGCAGTTTCTATGCATCCCAGAGATGCATCTCTGGATATAATTTCTAAGGTCTTAAAAATCTATCATTTTGCACTTAGCACTCTTTTATGGGGTTGGGATTTAGCTCAGTTGGTAGAGTACTGATCTTCAGTCTCTGAGGTCCTGAGTTTGATTCCCAGCACTGCAACAATGGGAGAAGGACGTGGCAATCCTGAAACAATCAGCCATTGAAAACCCTCTGAGGGTTGCTATGAGTCGGACATGACTCGACGGCACCTAACAACAACAACAACTCTTTTATGACTTTGATAACTCTGATAATGAGTGATATGGTGACTACAATTACATCTTCATATTCTACTATAATAATAGCACCCAAAGTACATTGTAAAGGTCAAACTTCCCACTAGCCATAAATATTCTTTTTCTGACCCTGAAATTATTCTAACTCTACTTAATACACAAGTATAATTTACATGAAAATTGTTGCAGCTAATTAAGAAGTAGATGTGTCATTGTACCCAGAAGACTCTTGCCTTCATAAGCCAGCTACAATATTTTCTATAGGAATATTATCATGAGTTAATCTTTTGTACCAACTGTGGGTAGTATTATCTGGGTATAGTCCTTTTCTAAGGCTTAAGGTTTAGATAGAAAGAAGGCTCATTTATTATCAATTTGGCTCCTGTTACCAGATTGACTCCTTCTCTGGGTCTTCCATGATGATGCATGGGCTCTTTAGTCCAACTAGTTATAAAATTGGTTGACATTCAGAATTAATGATAAGTTACCTTATAATGAAGGTTTGCTATCTCTACTATGCCTTTCAATGTAACACAGAGGGCTGTAAGAATTTCAAACTACTGAAGTTGTCAATACCCATTCACTAAATACCATATAGATTACCAATGGGATTCAAGTCCAACCTCTTTTGGCACCTTGACCTAAAATGCCACATCTATTATCAAAGGGTCAAAAATGAAAAGGTTGTATATGAAATTCATAAACTTTATCTCAAGTTCAATACCAGAAGTGGAGCAAAATGGCACTGGAATAAGACTCTCCAGTGAATGTCTTCCCCACATGTCTGTAACCTTATTGTGATATGGGGGCTTGTGTGTTGCTATGGAGTTGAAAGCTAAACCATAAATATTTTAGATATCATCACAGCCACCCCATGCTGTACAGGTCTCAGCTGAGCTTCCAGACTAAGATACACTAGGGAAAAGACTGCCAACTCACAAAACAATTAGCCTTTGGAAACTCTATGAATAGCAGAGAAACATTTTCAAATATAGGACCAGAAAATGAGCCCCCAACGCTGGAAGTCACTCAAAAACAACTGGGGAAGAGTTGCCTCCTCAAAGTAGTTGTTGTTGTTGTTGTTGTTGTTGTTGTTAGATGCCATCCAATCAGTGTCTGACTTATAGCAATCCTACACGGAAACAGTATTGTTAGTGCCTCTCTGCTATTCATAAGCTTTTCAATGGCTGATTGTTTTTGGAAAGTGTGTTGTCAGGTCCTTCTCCCAAGCCTACAGCACCTGGTGTTCTTAGGTGGTCTCCCACCCAGGTATTAACCAAGCCCAACCCTGCTTAGCTTCTGAGATCTGATCGGATTGGATGCCACAGTGGTACGGCTGCAAACCCTCAAATTAAAGTTGACCTTAATAACAGGAATGGAGTAAAGCCCCTGGGATCTCTATTTGCTGATGTGGCATGATTCAAAATGAGAAGAAATACAGTAGCTGTGACAATGGGTTCGATCATAAAGAGATCATGTGTATGGCACAGTGTTGAGGAGTGTTTTGTTCTGCTATACATAGGATCACTATGAGTTGGATCCCAATTAGTGGCACCTAACAACAAAGTGAATGTCTACCCACAAAAACATCAGTTTGAACAGCTATTCATGCACATTAACAAGAGCTAAGGAAACTAAGTGAGAGCTAACAGTACACAATCTTAGCATAATAATAAGAAAAGATGCATTGAAGAAGGCAGGAATTAAAGTGCTATCTACCTTTTAGATCTCCTCCAAAGGAAAATAAAACAACTCAGTGTTGAAAAAGACACTTCATGTTTGGTGGAGGGAAAAAGAAGCAGAGCCCTTAGATATGGAACCCAGCTTGTTATACTCAAAAGAAGTTCTCTGTAAGCATTATGGTAATCACAAAACAAAAACCTATAATAAACACACAAGACATAATAAACAAGGAATCAAACCATGCTACTAGAGAAAATACAATGCAATAAAAGTAGAAATCAATTACAAGAAAAAGTTTGAAAATTATATAAATACATGGACATTAAACAACATACACTTGGACGATGAGTGGGTCAATAAAGAAACTAAGAAGAAAATTAAAAACTTTTTTGAAACAATGGTAATGGAAATGCAATATGCCCAAATCTATAGGAAACCAAAAAGGCAGCACTAAAGTGGAAGTTTATAGCAATCAATGCCTACATTAAAAAAAAAAAGAAAGATATTTTCAGATGTCATGATCTTAGAAAATCACAAACCCAACCAAAAAATAGTTAGAACTAAGAAATGAATTCAGCACTTTGAAGGATAAAAAATGAAAAGGTACCAATATATATATCAAATGCAAAGTATCTGAAAAATAAATCAAGGGACAACTCCATTGTCCAATAGCTAAAAAAAGAATAGAATACCTAGAAATAAATTTATCAAAGATCTTAAATATCTTTACAGTGACAACTATTCTATATTGGTGAAAGAAGTTGAGGAGAAAAAATGAAAACATTTTTTAAAATCCTGTGTTCATGGATTGGAAGAATCAGTATTGTTAAAACATTCATACCACCTAAAGTTATATCTACAGATTGTAGGCAAAGTATACCAAAATATCAATGACATTCTTCATAGACCAAAAATAAATAAATAAATAAAATCCTAATATTTGTGTGTAGCCACAAAAAAAATAATAAACCCTGAAGACCCAAAGTAGTCTTGAATAAAATGAATAAAAAAATCAGAAGACAGTATATGACCTTACTTCAAAATATATTATGAAGTTATAGTAATCAAAACAGTATGGTTTGGGGACTAAACCAGAAATATAAATTATTAAAACAGAATGGAAAGCCTAGAAGTAAACACATATTCTACAGTCAATTTATCTACAAACGTGCTAAGTATCTGCATTAGGATGTGAAATTCTCTTCAGTAAATTGTGCCAGGAAAACTGAATATCCACATGCAGAAGGGGGAAACTAGATCTCAAAATCTCATCACATACAAAAAATCAACTCAAAGTGTATTAAAAATTTAAATGTAAGCCTGAAGCTATAAAATTTCTAGCAGAAAAATAGAGAATATTCTTCAGTACATTAGAATTAGAAAGAATTTTTTAGATAAAACTCTAATAACAGAAAACAAAAGCAAAAAAGGACAAATAAGCTTATGTCAAATTAAAAAATTTTGCACAGCCAATAAAATAACAACAGAGTACAGAGACAATCTGAAAAATGGGCAAAAGTATTTGTAAATTACACATTTGGCTAGAGAGTTGATACTTACGATGTATGAGGATCTCAAAAAACTTCATAGGAAAAAATCCTATTAAAAATGGACAATAGGCGCCAGGCGCCGTGGCGCACGGCCTGTAATCCCAGCGGCTCTGGAGGCGGAGGCGGAAGGATCGCAAATTCAAGAACAGAGCAGTCTGTGTAATTTAGCGAGACCCTGTCTCAAAAAAAGTTAAAAAAAAAAATGGGCTTG
>VMDO01036875.1:0-14788 GCA_007922755.1 Pedetes capensis
TTCTATAGACTTCCACTCACTTATTAAAACTTAGAGCTGGCTTCTGAAAATATGTAATATAGCATACTTTGACAAATATAGTTAATAAATTATTGTGTTCTTTTAGGAAATTCTCCTATCTACACTATAGTTCTTGCAATTACAGTTTTAATAAGAGAAGATAATACATTTTGGTATGTATAATTGCTATTGATTTGCTTTCACTTTTAAAATATACTTTCAAAGTAACATGGGGCTTTGGCGCTATTACTTCATCAGGCTTACATTCAGTTTTGCAAAGTGATTTTGTTCTTAGTCAGGACTGTTAGAGCAAAATGGATTAATAATCAATAAAAGAAATATTGTATGAATTGTTTTGAGATATTTATATATGTTTAAATATTTTTCCTAAGAGTATATTCTCTAAGAGCATATTCTGAAGCCCATGTTTCATTTATAAAAACCATACGTTAGGAAAGTAAGGGAGAATTTGTGATAAATTTGTGAGGTATATGACTATACTGAGTTGTAAATATTACTTGCATCTGGCTTTAGAAGTCCTTACTTAATCATATTAGATACATTCTTAATGTTGTACATACTCCAGGCATCAATTCCACAAAAACTAAAAGATAATGAAAAAACATGTTTCTTATCTAATGAGCATTAGCAGATACATACTAGCAAGTGGGACCAAATTAAACTAGAAAGATGTTTAAACAGTTGGCGATAATGACAGAATAGGAAAATAATACACTTTTAACCATTTAAAATATTTGACTGTATTTTTAGTGGGCTCAAGTCATTGATAACATAGGAGTTGTATAAATGTCCCTATTTTCTTGGGACCATCCATTCAAATAAGTTATAGCATTTTTTTTGGAGTAATATGGTTTACAGTTTACCTTTCTTACAGCATGTGCCAAATTGTAAACTTGTGTTGCTGCTTGGGCCATAGTAACAACAAATTTACCTTGTTTTGACCAAATACAGGTGTTAGGATAAATTCCTGAAGTGTTATTATAAGTGTGTTCCCTTTGCATTTTGCTTATCCATAAAAATTCAGTTTATGCCTATGTGGTGAGGTCCTGCATAAGACACCCACAAGATGATCACAGTGGCCTGAAATCTGGCCCATAGTCTACTTACCACACTGTATCCTCACCTAGGGCTGTACTGATGGGGGTGAAGGAGAAAATGAAAACTTTTCTTTGCTAAAGTAGAGTATTCCCTTGCTAAGCATTGTACATAAAGGGTCAATCCACCCAGATAATATCTGATTTCTATTGCATCCACCCAGAAGTGATACCTTTTCTGTATTATACAAATTTGCAAAGCCTATATCATGGTCATTATAAATTGCTCCTTTGGACCATCAGAGTGCATTGCCAAAGGAGAAGAGGGGAGGGCCCAGAAATCCAGAGAGAAGTTACACAAGCCAAATGATTTGATTTTGGATTCAAAAACAATCTTTGAAATTCAAGAAACATACTATAGCTTTGAGAGGCCATGCTTTGATTTAAAGAGCCTAGTTTTTTTTTAAGTTTCAAAAACTAATACCTAGAAGATATAAAAAGACTGAAAATAGAATAAATGGAAAGTTGAACTAACCCCCAAAAGAGGTAAATGTTCTCATGTTGCAAGAGAAAGGACTATTTTTAAAGAGAAGAATAAAACTTAAACATTGGTAGGGTCTCCATAAGGGACTTCTGAGTTGACCTCCCCTCCAGTGTCCAGTTTTCATTGAGGATAGAAAATGGTATCCTCAGATATTTGAGGATCCTAAAAAGAATGAAATTTGTTTCTTACTCCCACACATTGTCCAGCACATTGTCCAGAGCGCCCAGAACTCTGATGCTGTTTAGCAACAATAGAACTGACAGGATGATAACATTCCAGTAATGAGAGTTTCAATGGAATCTATGGGCTTCCTACAGCTGCCAAAGTCTCTGCAGAATATACAAAGTATGTTCCATGGCTCTAAAAGAGGAATAAAAGGGGGCCAGAGAGCTCTTGAGAATATGAGAGGGTTTGAGAGACTCAGGAGGCTAGAGTGACCTCTATGGCCCTAACATTGTGATACCAGACAGCTAATGACAATTGCTTGAGCAGTTCTAGCTGGGTTAGATTTTTAGGACAGGCCTTACTGAACTGGGGCCTGGGGTATATGTTAGCTGAGAAGAAATCAGATGGATTTAGAGAAACTTATTTGATTGAGAAAAACTATAAATCAATTAAAGCATTTTCTTCCATTTGAGCTTATATGGACATAATTTAGTCATTCTGGATTTAAATAAAGACAATTGCACTTTCTATGAACCCAAGTTTTTGGATTATAAAATTCACACTCTGTAAAAGGATATAAAAACCATTGCAGAAGATAATCCTGGAGAGTGCTATCCAAATTATAGTATCATTTGAAAATAGACATTTAAAAAGTACAATTGTATTTTTCAATGTTCCATTTACTTACAATATTTGGGGGGAATTTGTTGTCATCACAGTTTATTCATGATTGCAACTTCAGAGGCCTTATCAATTAGTCAGAGACATCTTCATGTCTAAGTTGAAAAAAGTGAATTGCAATATATGAAATGACTTGCTTGCTCAATTTGTGGTTGAGCAGCCCCACAACTTAAAACCCCTATAACTTACCCTGGAAATACTCTTTGCAGAGACAGATGCAGTGACATGTGCCCCTAATCTCCGCAACCTGGGAAGGTGAGGGAGGAGGATTTCAGTTCGATGCAGCCTGTGCAACTGAGATCTTGTCTCAAAATAAAAGACAAAAATGGGGTTTGGGATGTAGCTCAGTGGTAGAGCACTTGTCTACCATGTGTGACATGTTCAACCCCAGTACTAAGAAAAAAAATCCCTGTCCAGTTGTCTCTCACTCTCTGTTGTAAAAGTGTAAAGACCCATCTTAAACTTCAGGCAAATATTCCTAACTTCATGGTACAAGCAAATGAATAGATTGATGAAAATAAATCATTTGTCTGAAAATCAGAGCCATTGATTGGTTGGTTAGCACTGGAGAAATGCAAAAAGATTAACAAAACATATTAGTTTATATATGGGCATAATTACATGTATATATATATTATGAATATGTGAGTAGTAAATATATTTTTGTAAACTCACAAATACTTATATCTATAAATTGATTTTAGTGATAGTTCTTTCAGGCTAAGTATGATTAAAAAGAACAGATGAGTCTAATCTTCAATAAATCACATCATCACGACAAAGGGACCCAGAAAAAGGAACCAAATTCTGTTATAGCAGTGTCCCAATGTGTAAAGCGAAACATGGCCTTAGGAATCATCACTGCATATTTTAGAAAATATAATCTTTTTTCTTGAATGTATCTGCGTGGTAAGTTCATTTAATTATAATGTGTGAATGTGTATATAAAGACTTTAGTAAGAACACCCAATCTCTCAGAAATTTCACCTAGAATGGGACTGTAGATAAAATACAAGGCATTTTTATGTGGGGTGTGAAAAAGCTGACTAAAATATTTACGTATTAATATCCCATTGCAAAGATCACTGTTAGCTCATTGGCTTTAAATTATTCACTAGGTCCAATGGTTATTATTTTTGGCTGTTGCAGTCAGACCTTATAAATACATTTCTAAGGTCACACACTCTACTTTTCATCTAAACCTTTCTACTCCTTTTCTCTTTTAAAAGTGAACATTAAATGAAATTACCTGACATTCAACTTTAGTGAGTCAAACATTTTTTGAACCACAAATGAAACTACAAGGATATTATATTTTAGGAAGTAGAGGATTTTAGTATAAACTTTAATAAATGTAATTTTTAAATGCCAATCACAACAGTACCTCTACTTTTTAAGAACAAAGATCATCATATCAAAATATAGTTTCCAAACAGAATTTTTTAGACTACTCAGACTTTGTAATCTTAATTAGACCAATTATCTTTTTTGTCAGCATCTTTGCATAATAGATATTTTAGATAATTTATCCACATGTCTTATGTAGTAGAGCTATAGTGTGCAGTAGTCTAAAGAGCAGGAATCTCAGATCTTTTTGATTTTTTTTAATCGCCACTAAAATTTCACTTTGCTTTGAATTCAAGCAGTAAAAGATATGCCTTCTCATAGTGGGGCTGCAAGAACCACCTTAGAATAACCTAATTCATCTCAAATCGTCAATGCAGAATTTAGAAAGAAATGTCTTTTTCACCTAAGAACAAGTTTTTGTATCCAAGAGACAAAATCGAACTCTCAACCTATAGTGGATATTGGGAAGTCATTTAACATTTATGTTTCTGTTGGGTCATTTGTGATATCAAGTCACCTCACATTGTCAACCACAAGTGCCAGGGAACTGTATTTAATTCTGTATAGTGTGCAATATACTTTTCTACTCTGCATATGTGGCATTCTCTCGGAGGAGCCATGATTCTCCATGCCTCTAAATGTTTCTGCCTAATCATGATGTACTTTCTTCTATGTCTAAGCTGTCAATTCATATTTAATTTCAAATTCATTGCACAATTATTTATAAATGTTAATTAAGTAGTAAGCACTGTGTAAACAATGCTTCTAAAGTCTCCCAGGCCTAGGACTAGGCCCCCAAGCCACCAGAAAATTCTGTTTCTTGGGTTTGGCCTCATTTCTCTTTTGAGTGGGCATTGCAGTGATCTCCTTCTTATACCTTTCCTCCATGGTCACTCTCAGACTTCCTCTTCAACCCATATATCTCCTTTCTGTTTCCTCCTCAGTTCTCTAAGGAGCCCTAAAACTCTTGCTGCCAAATGAATAGGCTGATTTTTAAGGGACAATTTTAAAAGAGTGAACCCTTGGGAAATAAGAAGAGTAGGGGGTCTGGAAGACAAAATCAGATTTTGATTGTAATTTTAAAAAGTTAAAACTGATCATCAGAATTTGATCCCCATACCTTAAGATATGTTACTCAAAGACACAGCTATGAAGACTAAATCAATATCTAAATATAAGCTGACAAAAGAGAAAGAACATGAGTACTAAATCAACAAATAGTTACATAGGACTTATCATATACTTGTTGTATCTTGGACATACAGAATGAACACCCAGGGAACTTGAATTTGAGTGTCAGAAAAATACTTCTTGGAACACTTGACCTTTAAGTTAAAATTCTAAGTCAACACACAGAAAGCATCACAATCAATGGAACAACGTTCTCAGTTCTCTAACAATACCTTTGTTATATATTTATGCATATCTTAGATGAAATATCTATTAATAATATCCATATTATATGAATATATACACACATGTATATATGTATATGTTGTTGTTGTTAGGTGCCGTCAAGTCCAACTCATAGCGACCCTCATAGGGTTTTCAATGGCTGGATGTTTCGGGATTGCCTTGGGAGTGGGTTGCCATGTCCTTCTCCCATTTTGCTGTGCTGGGTATTGAACTTGGGGCCTCAGAGACTGCAGAGCAGTGCTCTACCAACTGAGCTAGATCCCAGCCCATATATGCATATATGTATGTATATATGTTTATATATGTATGTGTGTATATATGTGTATATATACACATGTATAGGGGTGTGTGTGTGTGTGTGTGTGTGTGTGTGTGTATCCTGCAGCTGTACTACTGTGATGTCAGATCTCAGAAGCTAAGCAGGGTCGGGCCTAGTTAGTACTTGGATGGGAGACTGCCTGGAAACACCAGGTGCTGTAGGAATGGAAGAAAGAGCTGGCAACCCACTCCCCCCAAAAAATCAGCCATTGAAAACCCTATGAATAGCAGAGAAGCACTGACAGTAGTGTTTCACTTGGATGTAAAGTTGCTATGAGACAGACATCAACTCAAGAGCATCTAAGAACAAATATATATATATATATATATATATATATATATATATATATACATATATATGCATGTGTACACACACATATATGTAATCATATGTATTTGTTTTAAAGTTGAGAAGGTGTGCATCAGGGTTGTATCATTACACCATACCTCTTCAATTTCTGTGCTGAGCAAATAATCTGAGAAGCTGGACTTCATGAAGAAGAATGTGGAGTCATGATTGGAGGAAGATTGTGTTATGTAGATGATATAATTCTGCTGGAAATGAAGAGGATTTGAAACATTTACTGGTGAAGATCAAAGAACAGAGCTTTCAGTATGAATTGCGACTCCACATCAACAAAACAAAAATTCTTATAACTGTGTCAGTAAACAACTTCACAATAAATGGAAAAAAGATTAAGGTTGTTCAAGATTTTGCTTTACTTGGTTCTACAATCAACACTTGTGGGAGCAGCAGTGAGGAAATCAAAAGATGAATTGCATTGGGAAAAGCTGTGGGAAATATCTCTTTAAAGTATTGAGAAATAAAGATGCCACATTGAAGACAAAGGTGTGCCTGACTCATGTCATGATATTTTCAGCTCCATCATATAGTTGTTAAAGCTGGACATTGAACAAGGGAGACAGGAGAAGAATTGATGCTTTTGAATTATGGTGCTGGAGATGTCTATTGAATGTACCATGGACTGCCAAAAGAACCAACAGATATGTCCTAGAAGAAGATATGTCCTAGAGTGCTTCTTAGAAGCAAGGATGGGTAGACTACATCTTACTCATTTTGAACATGTAGTCAGGAGAGACCAATGCCCTGGAGAAGGACATCATGTTTGGGAGAGTGGCAGGTCAATGCAAAATAGGAAAACCCTCCACCAGATGGATTGACATAGTGTCTGCAACAATGGGCTTAAACATAAATAAGATCGTTTGCCTGGCACAGAATCAGCAAGTGTTTCGATCTGCTGTACATAGGGTCGCTATGAGTCAGATTCGACTCGAAGGCACCTAACAATAACAACAAAATTAGTGTTGAAAGAAATAGAAGACTGGGTAACCAAATGGAACAAACATGTAGGTCTGAAAAGGAGCAATTTCATAATTTTAGGAAAAAATACAATTTTGTACTATTAATAACTGAAAAGGTGTTCAATTCACAGCAGGCAGATCTGAAAAGCAAATCAAGAATGACAATGTATTGGGGCATGTAAAAGTGGGTTTAAAAGCCACAGATGCTTTAATGAGAGATGATATATATTCACCAGCATTCTAGAGGAAATAAGAGACAATGGAGAAGGGAGAATAGTGTTTGAAGGAACAATCAGTACTCTTTTCAGAAATTACAAAAGATATAGTACTTCAGGTATAGGATTTAAATATTCTAAAATGATTAATGGGCTGGGAATTAGCTCAGTTGTTAGAGCAATGCTCTGCATTCTCTGAGGTCCTGGGTCTGATTCCCAGCACTGCAAAAAGGCAGAGAAGGACATGGCAATCTACTCCTGAGGCAATCCCAAAACAATCAGCCATTGAAAACTCCATGAGGGTCGCTATGAGTTGGACCACAGTTGACGGCACCTAACCACAACAACAAGATGATTAATACAAAGAAACTCATTCATAGAGATCTTGTAGTGAAATCATAGAAATCTAACAAGAGATTTTATGAGTCTTAAGAGAGAAGGGATAGATTACCTGAGAAGAATTATGGGTAAATTTGGAGAAACGCTCTAAGTGGCAACAATTGAAGGCATTTGGCAACAATTCTTCCAAAAGTCTTAGAGAAAGTATTAGTGTGAAATTATACACAAAGCAAAAGCATTCCAAGAAAAAAGACTAAAACACAGACTAAAACAATATATATATCCATTTATGTTGGTTACAGAAATTACTTCCACAGAATAATGACCATAAGTGTTGTTTTAGGTGCCCTTCCATCAGGTCTGACTCATAGCAACTCAATGTACAATAGAATGAAACACTTCCGATTCTGTGTCACGCACACAATTGTTTTTATGCTTACACCCATTGTTTCAGACAGTGAGTCAATCCATCTATTTGAGGATATTCCTTTTTTTCATTGACCTGCCACTCTTCCAAACATGATGTCCTTGTCCAGGGATTGGTCTCTCCTAATTATATGTTCAAGATAGGTAAGAAACAGCCTATCCATCCTTCCTTCCAAGAAGCACACTGGTTGCACTTGTAGGACAGATCTGTTGGTTCTTTTGGCAGTCCATGATATATTCAATATTTATCTCCAGCTCTATAATTCAAAAGTATCAATTCTTCTCCTGTCTCCCTTATTCAATGTCCAGCATTCACAACCATATGGTGCCATTGAAAATACCATGGCAAGAATCAGGTGCACTTTCATCTTCAGTTTGACATCTTTACTTTTCAACACTTTATAGAGATCTTTTGCAACAGCTTTTCCCAATGCAATGTGTTTTGTGATTTTTTGACTGCTACTTCCATGGGTATTGATTGTAGAACCTATTTAAGCAAAATTTTGGACATCTTCAATCTTTTCTCTATTTATAATGAAGTTGCATACTGATCCAGTTCTTTATAAGGATTTTTGTTTTGTTGGTGTTGAGGCACAATCCATACTGAAGGCTGTGTACCTTGATCTTCATCAGTAAATGTTTAATAATCCTCTTCACTTTCAGCAAGCAGAGTTGTATCATCTACATAATGCATATTGTTAATGAGTTTCCCTCCAATCATGATGCCACTTTCTTCTTCATGAAGTCTAGCCTCTTGGTTTATTTCCTCAGCATAGAGGTTGAAGAGGTACAGTGAAAGTATACCATCCTGATGTACATCCTTCTTTTCATGAAGTCAAGCAGTGCTTCTTTGTTCTGTTCCAATGAATGCCCCCTTGTCATTGTACAGATTCTTCATGAGTAAAACTAAGTGCTGTAGTATTCCCATTCTTCACAATGTTATCCGTAATTTGTTATGACCCACACAGTCAAATGCCTTTTCATAGGCAATAAGACATAGATATCATTCTAGTGTTCTCTGGTTTGGGCTAACATATACCAGACATCAGCAATGATGTTCCTGGTTCTCCGCCATCTTCTGAATCTTGATTTTCCAGCAGTTCACTGTCTATATGCTGCTACAGTCATTTTTGAATGATATTTAGAAAAATTATGCATATGTATGATTGTAATGATATTATTTAATAATGTCTGCATTTGTTTGGATCCCCTTTCTTGGGAATCGGAACAAATATGTATGTCTTCCAGTTAGTTAGCAAGGTAGCTGTTTTCTACATGTTTTTGCATAAGCAAGTTAGCACTTCCAGTGCTACACCTGTCTGTTGAAATATCTCTTTGGGTATTCTGTCATATCCTGAAGTTTTGTTTTTTGCCAATTCCTTCAAGGCAACTTTCATTTTGTCCTTTAGTACCATTGGTTCCTGATCATATGCAACCTCTTGAAATGGTTGATTATCCACCAATTTGTTTTGTATAATGACTCTGTTTATTCCTCCCATCTTCTTTTGAAGTTTCTTGCATCATTTAATACTTTCCCTATAGAATCCTTCACTATGGCCACTTGAGGCTTGAATTTTTCTTTAGTTCCTTAAACTTGAGAAAAACAGAGCATGTTCTTCCCTTGCGGTTTTCTATCTCCAGCTCTTTGCACATGTCATTGTAATATTTAATTTGGCTTCTTGATTGCCCTTTGAAATCTTCCATCTAGCTCCTTAACTTCATCATGTCTTCCTTTTACATTGATGCTCAAAATTCAAGGGCAAGTTTCAGAGTCTCTATTGACATATAATTTGATGTTTGCTTTTTCTCTGTCTTTTTAATAACTTTTTGATTTTTTCATGTATCATGTCATAACTCATCTTCTATCATTAGTGTCTAATGCATCAAATTGTTCTTAGATTGTCTCTGAACTCAGGTGGGATATATTCAACGTCATACGTTGGCTCTTATATACTTATTTTAAATTTTTTTTTGGTTTCTGTTTGAACCTGTATATGAGCAGTTGATGGTCTGAACCAGAGTCAGCACCTAATCTTGTTCTCACTTTTGATATTAAGCTTTTCCATCATTCTTTCCCACAAATGTAGTCGATTTTGTTCCTATATGTTCTATCTGGTGAATCCATGTGTATAGTCGCTGTTTCTGTTGGTTAAAAAATTTATTTGCAATGCAAATCTCGTGGGTCTGGCAAAATTGTATCATAACTTCTCCAGCACCATTTCTTTCACTAGGCCATATTTTCCAACTACAGAGCCTTCTTCTTTGTTTCCAACTTTTGCATTCCAGTCACCAGCAATTATCAATACATCCTGATTGCATATTCCATCTATTTCAGATTGCAGACTTTGGTAAAATCTTCCCCATCTTCATTTGTAGCCTTAATAGTGGGTGCATAAATTTGAATAATAGTCATACTAAATGGTCTTCCATGTAAGTACATGGATATTATTCTATCACTGACAGCATTGTACTTCTGGAAAGATGTTACAATGTCTTTTTTGATGATGAATGCAATCTAATTTTTCTTCATTATGTCATTCCCGGTACAGTGGACTATATGATTATCTGACTCAAAATGGTCCATGCCAGTCCACATTAGTTCACAGATGCTAGAATGTTTATGTTTATGTGCTCCATTTTCTTTTTGATCCATTTCTAATTTTCTTAGATTCATACTCTGTCCATTCCATGTTCCAATTATTAATGGATGTTTACAGTTGTTCCTCCTCTTTTTGAGTTATGCTTCATCTACAAATGGAGGTCCGGGGCCTTACTTCATTCCTGTCATTAAGGTGGAGGTATAGTTTCCAGGTCTTTTTCCTAGTCTATTTTAGTCTGGAAGCTCAACTGAAAATTATCCACCATGGTTGACCCTGCTGGTATCTGTAATACTAGTTGCATAGCTTTCAGTATCACAGCAACACTCAAGCCTCCACAATAAAGGAAACTGACAGACATATGAGAAAACCACCATAGAGTACTAGTATAGTATAATTCATAGGGGATATACGAAAATTCTACACCTGGACACACTTAATAACATAGGTTCAAATCATATATAAAATGACAAATACACAAAGACAATTTGGAAAATTATCAGTATGTGATTTAATAAACCTCTCTTACTAGTCAATATATTAAATGCAGAAAAGGAAAACATTTGAATAATGGAAATTACTACCTCAATTCAAAAAAGTTATATAAACACTGCACTTAAGAAATGGAGCACACACTTCTCAGATACACAGAGTACTTTACCATCATTGATCACAAAGTAATCCATACAATTATACTCACTAAATTCCAAACATGGCAGTCTTATGTCATGCAAAATTGAAATATTAATAAAACAAACAGAAATATTGTATACAGTGGAAATTTAGAAATATACTTCTGAATGCATCAGAAGAAAAGAAGAAATCACAATAAAAATTTCAATTATTTTGCTGACCTTTAAAACAATGAAACTACAAATTCTGTGTCTGTCTCTCTCTCTTCACACACACATGCATAATATACATAGGGAGAGAAGTAACATTTCACATTGTTGGGAAAATAGTGAATAATTAAATAACAGGAGCTTATACACTAGTTAAACTTAGTAATTCTTGTTCAAAAATTAATGAACAGAAAGGATTGGATCCCCATATAATATCATATAAACATCTAAATGTTCTCTATTTGAAAATAAACATAAGTGAATGTATAAGAGAATGATTATTGTATTGAAGCATGAAGCTATATTTTAAAAGGATAGAAGAAATTCTAAACCATAAAATGATGCATATATTGATTAAGTAAATTCTGTGCATTAATGTTAAGCACTTAACAAGTTGAAAGATGCAGTGAAGAAAATAAAAGAGAAGCCACCTCCAAGGAGATATTATTGGCAGCAATAAATAAAAGTGTAGTATCTAGAATATATAAAAATTTTCAACAACCAATAGGAAAATCATGAGCACCACAAAAGTCCATTTATCAAAAAAACAAAGCTCAGTGATGGAGTGCTTGCCTCGCATGTATGAAGCCCTAAATATCATCATTAGAACTTCCAAAATCTTTTAAAAGATACAAATAAGAAAGTTATAGAAAATAAAATAAATGACAATAATTATAGAAAACCTGTCCAAAGCTAATTTTTAGATCCGAGAAAAGCTATTCAAAACTGCAATTCATTAAGATCACACACTCACCTAATTTGAAAGACTTACACACTAAGGGCATGAATAAATGAATTATCATATATTCATAGAAGGAATATAAACTTGTAACATCACTTTATAAAATAATATATTCAATATTGTCAGTATGAGCATGTTACTTATTCATTAAGTATATGTATACATTATTCACTATTTTGTATATGGTGTATTCTACAATATGAGCTAAGTCATTGAAGGATGAGAAACAGTTGGTTACATGAAAATTTGACAGACTTATATTTGCAATAAATAAAACCAACAAATACTGAACATTTACTATAAACATGAGTAGTTCAAATATCACATCATTTAATCCTTTTGGCAGCCCAAAAAGGCAGCTAATAGTTTACTTACCTTCCCAGATGAATAAAAAAAGCAAGAAAAGGTCAAGTAACTTGCCTGATTTATGGTTATGTTGCTTGATATTTAGGTGCTAAAACTAGAATGAGAATGCTGGTGGACCCATCCAGGAGTCTACTCTTTTCAATTCCATGATATAAGCCTTCTCAAAAGACTGCTTAGTTCATAGGGTACCCAAGCATTCAATAGTTAAATTAGGGAATGGAGAGAGTGATGGTGAGACAAACTGACAGCTCTTCAGGCTCTGCTTAGATTTTAGTCTCTGCATCACACAAGCTTATGGATCTTACATAACTAATATAAAAAAAGAGCTCTGATGTATAATATAGTATGATAACTTATTAACTGACTATATATGTATATGGGACTGGGATTTGGCTTATTGGTGGAGTGCTGCTCTGCAATCTTTGAGATTGCAGGCTCAATTCCCATAATTCCCATCACTGTAAAAGATGGGAGAAAGACATGGCAATCCCCTCCAGAGGCAATCCCAAAATAATCAACCATTGGAAACACTATGAGAGTTACTATGAGTTTAACATGACACAATAGCACCTAATAAGAACATATATATATACATACATACATATATATGTATACATATATATACATACATATATGTATATATGTGTGTGTATATATGTGTGTGTATATATATACATATATACACGCACATGTATATGTGCATATATATACATATAAATATACATATATACATATATATACACACACAAATATATATACAATTAGAGAGAGATAGTGTTATTAGGTACTGTCCTGTCAAGTCAAACTCAGAGCACCTATATGTACAGCAGAAGGAAATACTTCCCAATTCTATGCCAGGCACGTGAGCTTATTAACGTTTAAGCCCACTTCTTCAGACACTGTGTCAATTCATCTAGTTGAGGTTTTCCTTTTCTTCACTGCTTCCATGGGTGTTGATTATAGAACCAAGCAAAGCAAAATCTTGGGCAACCTCAATCTTTTCTCCATTTATTGTGAAGTTTCGCGCTGACCCAGGCGTAAGGATTTTGTTTTGTTGATGGTTAGTTGTAACCCATATTGAAGGCTATGATCTTTGATCTTCATCAGTAAATGTTTTGAATCCTCTTCACTTTTAGCAAACAGAGTTGTGTCATCTGCATAACGCAGATTGTTAATGAGTCTTCCTCCAATCTTGATGCCACCTTCTTCCTCATAAAGTCCAGCTTCTCGGATTATTTGCTCAGCATATAAATTGAAGAGACAGGGTGAAAGTATACAGTCCTGATGCACACCTTTCTAAACTATAAACCATGCAGTATTTCCTTGTTTTGTTCGAACAACTGCCTCCTGGTTCATGTACAGGTTTCTCATGAGTACAATTAGATGTTCTGATATTCCCATTTTCTGAAGTGTTATCCATAATTTGTCATGATCCACACAATCAAATGCTTTTGCATAGTCAATAAAACATAGGCAGACATCTTTCTGATGTTCTCTACTTTCAGTTAAGGAATTAAACAGAAGATTTCAGAAGGCAGCTCGAGAAGACAAAAACAAATATTATAATGACATGTGCAAGGAGCTGGAGGCAGAAAACCAAAAGGGAAGAACACTCTCTGTGTTTCTCAAGCTTAAGGAAGTGAAGAAAAAATGCAAGCCTCAGTGGCAGTAGTGAAAGATTCTACAGGGAAAATATTAAATGATGCAGGAAACATCAAAAGATGGGAAGAATACACAGAGTCATTATACAAGAAAGAATTGGTAGATGACCAACCATTCCAAGAGGTTGCATATGAAGAGGAACCAATGGTGTTGAAGGACGAAGTGGAAGCTGCCTTGAAAGAACTGGCCAAACACAAAGCTCCAGGAACTGATGGGATACCAATAGAGATGTTTCAACAAACAGATGTAGCACTGGAGGTGTTAACATGTTTATGCCAACAGATTTGGAAAAGAGCTACTTGGTCAACTGACTGGAAGAGATCCATATTTGTGCCTATTCCCAAAAAAGGGGATCCAACTGAATGTGCAAACTATCGGACAATATCATTAATATCACACACCAGCAAAATTCTACTAAAGATCATTCAGAAGTGACTGCAGCAATATATAGACAGGGAATTACCGGAAAATCAAGATTCAGAAGAGGGCAGGGAACTAGGGACATCATTGCTGATGTCAGGTGGATATTAGCTGAAAGCAGAGAATATCTTAAAGATGTCTATCTATGTTTTATTGACTACGCAAAAGCATTTGATTGTGTGGATCACAACAAATTATGGATAACACTTCGGAAAATGGGAATACCAGAACACCTAATTGTGCTCATGAGAAATCTGTACATGAACCAGGAGGCAGTTGTTCAAATAGAACAAGGAAACACTGAGTGGTTTAAAGTTGAGAAAGGTGTGC
>VMDO01036876.1:0-12500 GCA_007922755.1 Pedetes capensis
AAGGCTAAGACAGAAGGATCATGAGTTTGAGTCCAACCTGGGCTATATAGCAAGACCCCTCTCTCTCAAAAAAAAAAAAAAAAAAAAAAAAAAAAAAAAAAAAAAAAAGAAGGAAGGAAGGAAAGAAAAGCATAGTAGAAAAAACATTTGATTGGCAAAGAGCTGGGTGTGAGGCACAACTTACTGGCATTTTGAACTTGGAGAAGTTGCTTCATCTCTTTGAGCTTCTTTATCCTTTTCTGTAAAATGAAACAGTGAGACTAGAGCTGTGTTTCTCAATCCTAGCTGTGCACTAAATCATGGGGCAGCCTTAAAAATAGAGGCACCCCTTGACCCCATCCCTTGCAATTTTGATTCAATAGGTCTGGAGTCAGGACTAAGCATGGTATGTTTCTCAAAACCCTCCAAAGCAGGGTGAATTGACCAAAGGTGGTCTCTCATATGACCTCAGCCTCACAATTCTAGGATTCTATGAGAGTAAATGTTAATTTACTTAAAATATAAGGAAATAAAGTGTTCCAGTTAGTAAATATCTGGGTTAGTATAAATTGCTGCTCTTTATCTCTTGCAAATTTCCTCAATTTTTAAAAAATGGAACATAAGGGACTGGACATGTGGCTCAGTGGTAGAGCACCTGCCTAGCAAGTTCAAGGCCCTAGGTTCAATCCCTGGCATTGCAAAAAAAAAAAAAAAAAAAAAAAAAAAAAAAAAAAAAAAAAAAAAAAAAAAAAAAAAAAAAAAAAAAAAAAAAAAAAAAGAAAGAAAGAAAGAAAGAAGAAAGCAAGCAGTGAAATATGAGCAGCCTTATAAGCTATCCCTCCCTCCCACCCCATCACATTTTCCTGTGACAAAAACAAATGCTGATTCTTTGATTGAGACAGGCACCTTCATGAGACAGAACAATGGAAGTTGTAGGTAAATGATGAATATTTTGTCAGAATAAATAAGCTAAAAATACTCAAATCTTCTTTCTGAGCTTCTGTGCTCACAATTCCTTAATGCTTTATCCTGGAAACACTGAGAACTATCCTTTTCTGTATGAATCTCCCATTACTCCGCCCCAGGTTGAAGGACATTTTCCTAGGCTTTCATGTGGAGTATCCACATATGAGACTGGGATCAATGCTTGAGCAACTCCATGAGATCCCCTCTGACCTAAGCTTCACGTCTGTGGACTTGATGGGGGATACTACTATATCCAGAGCACTTGTATGTGCTCTCCTGGCCATATCTCACATCTCCCTAGTGCTCAAAATTCAGCAGCCCACCCCTCCTCCACCCCTAGATAGGTAGATTATTGAGACTGGATTATCTTCTAAGGTGCCGAGTGCCAGGCTTCTGGGTCCACAGAGCCAGCAATAAATGTGGCAATAGCACAGGCAAGCAAGAGCAAAGGAGATTTTATTAAAAGGACAGACAAATTTTTTGCCTAGAGAGACAACTGGACTGGATAGCCTAGGAACCTGTGGCCAAGGTCTTTTATTGCAAATTCTTAACGGGAGGATTGGGAGTCCCATTCTATTGTTTCTGCCTAGATCTTAATCAGGTGAGGCGACAAGTCTGTCTGGCAATGAGGTCAATATCTACTTTCTTTGAAGCATGTGTGGTCCCAACCGATTACCCTGACTCAGTGGTTTCCTATCTCCAGGCCCTATTTTGCTAATCTTGCCTGAAACATGCTAAGTCCTCCCATTATGACTCTTTTGAGCAGCTTTGAGGGTACATGGCTTTTTGTCCAAAGAACAGAGGATCACTGGCTAATGCTTCCCTAAACATCAATAAACTGAACAGTGTAAGAAATAATTACCCTATGAACATGAACGAAGTATGTTATATGCATGTATGAGAATATCATAATGAAATCCACTACTTTTTATAATTAATATTTGCTTATAATAATAATAAGAAGAAGAAATATTGACCGTATCAGATAAGACAAATGATAGACATAAAGCGTAGGGGTTGGGAAAAGGCAACGAACCTAAAGATGCAGAGATTAAGAATGGAAAAATGAAAAAAAAAAGAATGGAAAAATGATAAATACCTATTAAATAAATAAATGAGTTCTCCTGAGGTATTAGTGTCATCTACCTGTTACATGGCTGGGATTTAGCTCAGTTGGTAGAGCGCTGCTCTGCAGTCTCTGAGGTTCCGAGTTTGATTCCCAGCACCGCAAAATGGGAGAAGGATGTGGCAACCCACTCCCAAGGCAATCCTGAAACAGTCAACCATTGAAAACCCTATGAGGGTCGCTATGAGTCGGACTCGACTCGATGGCACCTAACAACAACAACAAACCTGTTACATGCCTGTAGCTGTACCACTCTGGCATCCAATCCCATCAGATCTTGGAAGCTAAGTAGGGTCCGGCGTGGTTAGTACTTGGATGGGAGACCATCTGGGAACACCAGGTGCTATAGGCTTGGGAGAAGGACCCAGCAACCCATTCCCAAAAAACAATCAGCCATTGAAAACCCCATGAATAGCAGAGAAGCGCTAACAATACTGTTTCGCTTGTTGTACATAGGGTTGCTATGAGTTGGACACCGACTTGACAGCACCCAACTAAAACAACCTGTTACATGTGAACTTAATTTTTTTGATTCACATTCTCCTGTTGTTGTTGGTAGGTGCCAGCGAGTTGGTATCCAACTCATAGCAACCCTGTGTACAACAGGTGAAACACTAAAGTCAGTGCTTCTCTGCTATTCATACGGTTTTCAATGATGGATTAATTTTTGGGAGTGGGTTGCCAGATCTTTATCTCAAGCCTACAGCACCTGGTGTTCCCAGGCAGTCTCCCATCCAAGGACTAACCAGGCCTGACCCTGCTTAGCTTCAGAGATCTGCAGGATCAGATGCCACAGTGGTATAGCTGCAGGCTTTGTTTGTATTGTTGTTGTTAGGTGCCGTCGAGTCGGTATCTGACTCATAGAGACCCTCCTAGGTTTTTCAATGGCTGAGTGCTTTGGGATTGCCTTGGGAGTGGATTGCCAGGCCTTTCTCCCATTTTTGCAGTGCTGGGAATTGAACTCGGGGCCTCAGAGACTACAGTGCAGCACTCTACCCACTGAGCTAAATCCCAGCCCCAAAATTCATTTGATATACCTAGCCTATCAAACATTGTATTAATTGTTGTTTTTAGGTACCATCCAGTCGTCCCCAACTCATAGCAACCCTTATAGGGTTTTCAATGGCTGATTGTTTCAGGATTGCCTTGGGAGTGGATTGCCAGGTCCTTCTCCCCTTTTTGTGGTGCTGGGAATCGAACTCAGGACCTCAGAGACTGCAGAGCAGCGCTCTACCAACTGAGCTAAATCCCAGCCCATAAGCAATGTGCTGAAACCTGGGATCGAACCAGGGACCTTTAGATCTTCAGTCTAACGCTCTCCCAACTGAGCTATTTCGTATAGCTGTCCCATAATTTATAAAAGTAAACATATTTTTAAACTCCTCTCCCCCAAACTAACCCCATGTTTAGTGTAAAAACTGCATCACAGAACACTAACATTTTATTATTTTCTCTTGTTTTGATTTGATTTTTGTTTGTTTGAGACGAGGTCTTGTTGTGTTGCTCAGACTGATCTTGAACTGCTGGGTTCAAGCAAGCAATCCTCCTGCTTCAGCCCCTGACTAGCTGGTTCAACAGACACACTCCACTATGCCTGGCTCACCTATCATTTTATTTTTATAGGGATTTGTGGGTTTTTTTGTTTTTTTGTTTTTTTGTTTTTTGAGACAGAGTCTCGCTATGTAACCCCAGCTTGTCTAGAACTCATTATATGGAACACACTTGCCACAAACTTGCTCTGATCCTCCTGCCTCAGCCTCCCAGGTGATGGGATTACAGGCATGTGCCACTATACCCGGCTTTAACAGGGAATTTGAATGAATCACTTAGACTTGGTGTGGCCAGGGCAAGGCAGAGTGGCAGTTGTGATGCTAAACTAGATTTTTGGAAACTATCCTGTCATCAGATTATCATGTGACCTTAGGAAAGCCATTTTATCCCCTTTGTGCATCTCATCATCCTCTCCACATATAAATTAAGTTGCCCCGGTTGACTGGAAAATCATTCCTATCCTTCATAGTTTATTATAATTTTATATAAATGTGATACACGTTGAATGAAGAACATTTATAAACCACTACTGAGCACAAATAAGAAAGTAAAAATAACCTATAGTCCTACTTCTAACTAGCACATTTCCTTCTCCCGCCTCTTTCCCTCTAGGCTGGCTCTTACTCCTCCTTCAGATGACATGACTTTCTCCACAGAAACTCTCCTTAACCAGCCAAGGCTGAAGTACAGGGATTTCATCTACGTGCTATCCTATCACCCTGGACTTCCCTCATGCAATTGTATCTCCACTGGCAGCTGGAAGCTTACATATGGCAGAGAATATGGCCTTTCTTTTTTTTTTTTTTTTTAAATAAATCTCTTTTCATAGTAAGTGCACAGTAAATGCCAAATTAATGAATAAACAGAAAATATAAGAATAGGGTCTGGCATTTGGAAACCACATGATCTCAGCGCTGAGCTAGTGAAATGATCTCCCCAACCTATTTCCCATTTTTCCCCATCTGTGTCATACAAGAGAAAGTGGCCAGATACATCCTTTTTTCCCACTAGACTAGCCAGTGAGCCAGCTGAGATTGACTAACTTCTAACTTCCACCTCCACCACTTTCTCCACGTGTATATGTCTTTTATTTTGTTTTATTTTGTTCTGTTTTGTTTTGCTTAGTTTAGTTTTGGTTTGGATTGGTTTGTTTTGGTTTTTTGAGACAAGGTCTTGCTATGTAGTCCAAGCTGGCCTTGAACTCACTATCCTCCTGCTTCATCCTCCTGAATGCTGGGGTATTATAGTTGTGTGTACCACTACACCTGGTTTATGTCTGTCTTTAGCCCTCTGTCTTTTTCTTTCTGAGCCTTTGTATCTCTGTGTATGTCTCTTTTGCACTATCTCTCACACCACCCCCACACAGACACAAACTTACATGCCAGCCTTATTTATCCCTCTACTGTGATTTCCACATCTCTTTCAACTCAATAGCTTGTGAAAGAGAATGATCCAAGGTATTATGATCTGCCAAACTGTTAAATGAGGCATTGTGTTGGAAATAATGTCATATTGTTCCCTTCCTTTGTGGTAGAGGTTTGGAGGAGAGAGGTCAGATTAAGAAATTCTTATTCTTATTTATTTATTTATTTATTTTGGTGGTGGTACTGAGGATTGAGGGGGCTGGGATTTAGCTCAGTTGGTAGAGCGCTGCGCTGCAGTCTCTGAGGTCCTGAGTTCGATTCCTAGCATCACAAAAATGGGAGAAGGACCTGGTAATCCACTCCCAAGGCAAACCTGAAACAGCCAGCCATTGAAAACCCTGTGAGGGTCGCTATGAGTCAGATACCGACTCGAAGGCACCTAACAACAACAACAACTGAGGATTGAACCCAGAGCCTCATGCATGCATTGCAAGCACTCTACCACTGAGCTGCACCCCCAAAACAGTTTTTACATTTTATTTTGAGAAGGGGTCTCAGTAACTTAACAGGCTGCCTCTGGCCCCAAACTTGCCATCCTCCTGCCTCAGCCTCCCAAAACTCTGGGATTACAGGTGTGAGCCACTCTACTCAGATCAGATTCAGAAATTCTTACTTCCCCCTGTAAGACAGTATGGATTATAACAATAACCTGATTCTGCAACTGTGACTGAAAAGACTGCTGCCACCAGCTCTTTGGCATAAGGTGGCAGCCACTTATTGCAGATTATTGATATGGGACAATAGACATTTTAAAATCAGAAGAACTCTTGGTTGCTTCAACCCATCATTTTGCTCACTGAGGTCAAGGTACTTGGCCAAGTAGGCAGCAGAGCTGGGAATAGAACTCTTACCTCTGAATTTCTTGTCAACTGCTCTATTCTCCGTTGGCTCAAACCTTGTGCTCTAAAAGGCCTCTTCATTAAAATTTCATGTAAGAAAGGCCCAGAAAACACTGAAGGCCCTGTTTACTTCTGGTACAGAATTTATTAGATGGAGACCTTAGCACTCCTATGAATGGAAATGTGTAAGTTTCCTAGCAATTTTACTCTTCCAGATGTTATTTACTTCCTTTTCCTGCTGGCTGTTTATGTAAGTATTTGATGGCTTTACAATGGATTCTAAGGAAGGCAGTCCATCCAGCCAACCTAATAATAGAAGTTAATAAAAATAAGTCATCAAAACATCATGTTGTATGCCTTAAATGCTTATAATTTTTATTTGTCAACTATACCTCAAAAAAGCAAAAAAAAGAATCACTTCCTTCTTTTGAAAAATACACCTATATGATACATCATGTTAAATTACACACCATCAATTAATCTTCATATGTCAAATTGTTTACATGGGACTTATTTTAAGCTCTATTTCAGGGATTGTTAATCTGGAGTACAAAGATAAAATTTAGGACTCTATGAACATATGTGGGAGAAGATCTCTCTTTTATGTTCACAATCTCAAACTGAAATTTAGCATTCCTCCAATTATTAAAGTAGACAGCAAACTAAAACAGTATTTTCAGTGATTTGCTAGCAATAAGTATTGCAGATATTTTTGTATAATATATCTGCTATGTGTTGCTGTTGTTAGGTGCCATTGAGTCGGTATCTGACTCATAGCGACCCTACACACAATATGCGAAACACTATTGTCAGTGCTTCTCTGCAATTCATAGGGTATTCAATGGCGGATTGATTTTTTTGGGAGTGGGTTGCCGAGTCCATCTCCCAGGCCTACAACACCTAGTGTTCCCAGGCAGTCTTCCATCCAAGTACTAACCAGGCCCAATCCTGCTTAGCTTCTGAGATCTGATGGGATCGTATGCCACAGGGCTACGGCTGCAGGCATATCTGCTTTAGATATCTTGAAATGTTCATATTCATTGCTATGGTGGAATTCTGAGAGTTATTACACATGATACTGAATAGGTATTTATTGTATTAATAAAGAAGCATTATCACACACACAGAAGAAAAATACAGTTCACTTGATTCCATCCCTTTCTGAACTGTATTTTTCAATCCTTTCTCCCCAGACTCAGTGGTTTCTGAGATCCATGAGAGGTTCCAGGATCAGATGCACCCACCTGAAGATCTGTGAGTAAGGATGGAGACACCAGCCATCTAGTTAAAACTTGAGGGATGCTGGGCACGTTGGCACATGCCTGTAATTCCAGAGACTAAGGAGGTGGAGGCAGGAGGATTGCAAATTGGAGACCAGAGGCAGTCTGCATAATTTAGAGAGACCCTGTCTCAAAATAAAAAGTAAAAAATTGGGCTGGGGATACAGCTCAGTGGTATAGCACTTGCAAAGCATGCAAGCACGAGGCCCTGCGTTCAAACACCCAGTACCACAAAAAAGAAAAGAAAAAAAACCTAAGGGATAGATCACACAGGCCCTGCAGAACCTTCACCATAGTGTCACATCAGTGCGCTGCTCGCCCCTAAGGGCCATTCACTCTCTTCAGCAAAAATATCAGGACAGCTAAGAGTAGCGGTGCATGCCTATAATCTCAGCAATTCAAGGGGTGGATGCAGGAGGATTACTAGTTTGAGGCCAGACACAGCCTGTAATTTAGCAAGACCCTGACTCAAGATAAAAAATAAAAAAAAGGGGGCTGCAGATGCAGCCCAGGGGTAGAACACTTGCAAAGTCTATGCAAGGTCGTCAGATCAACCCTCAAATACAATAAGTAAACAAACAAAAAAGGACAGCTGATTTCTTTCTTTTTTAAAATAATTAGGCTTTTTCTTTTTCAAAAAATTCTCTGAGACAGGGTCTCACTATGTAGCCCAGGTTAGCCTGGAACCAATGATCCTCCTGCCTCCACCACCCAAGTGCTGAGATTACAGGTATGTGCTACCATGACTGGACCTCTTTTTCTTTTTAATTGACACATAATAATTATACATATTTATGGGGTACAGTGTGATAATTTGATACATGTATATAATGTATATTTGATTATATCAGGGTAATTAGCATTTCTATCTCCTTAAACTTAAAAAAATGAATAGCATGTAATAATTGTACATAGTTGGGAAGTACAGTGTGACGTTATATTTTTTAATTATTTTACTTTATTTCTTTTATTTTTTTGTGGTATTGGGGGGTTAAACCCAGGGCTTCATACATTTCAAGCACTCTACCACTGAGCTACACCCCAATCTCCTTTTATATTTTTTATCTTGAGACAGAGTCTTGCTAAATTACACAGGCTCTCTCTGGCCTCAAACGTGTGATCTTCCTGCCTCCCCTTTTCAAGTTGCTGGAATTATAGGAATGCCAGTGTGACATTTTAATACATGCACACAATGCATATTGATTAAATTATGGTAATTAGTACTTCCATCTCCTTATCAATCTCTTTGAGCTGGGGTTTAACTCTGTTGGTAGAGTGCTGGTCTGCGCTCCCTGAGGCTCTGGGTTTGATCCCCAGCATTGCATAAACAGGAGAAGGACCTGGTTGCCCACTTCCGACACAATCTCAAAGCAATCTGCCTTTGAAAACTCTATGAATAGCAGAGAAGCACTGACATAGTGCCGGGCATGGCACAGTGTGGAGGAGTGTTTCGTTCTTTCCTACATAGGGTCATTATGAGTCAGACACAATTAGACAGCACCTAACAAAAACAATATCTATTTCATTGTGTTTGGAGCCTTCAAACATCTCTCTTATAGTTGGTTAGAAAATATATGACAGGTTGTTATAACCTATAGTCACCCTACTCATGCTATATTGCTATTGTTGTTAGGTGCCATTGAGTCAGGTCTGACTCATAGAACGAAACACTACCCAATACTGTGCCATGCCCAGCAATCTATCAGTGCTTCTCTGCTATTCATAGGGTTTTTGATGGCTGATTATTTCAGGAGTGGGCTGCCAGGTCCTTCTCCCTAGCCTATAGCACCTGGTATTCCCAGGTGGTCTCCTATCCAAGAAATGACCAAGCTGAACCTGCTTAGCTTCTGAGATCAGGTGGGATTGGATGCCAGGGTGGTACAGCTGTAGACTCCTAGCGTTTAGTAATCAGTATTCACGTTTTTATTTGAGATCACCTTTTTAGCTTCTGCATATATGTGAGATTATACAGTACTTGTGTTTCTGTGCTTGGCTTATTTCACTTAATATAATGTGCTCTAGATCTACCCATGTTGTCAGGAATGACAGGGTTCCCTTTTTTATAGACAAATAATATTCGTACACACACACACACACACACACACACACACACACATTTCTTTTATCTGTTCACCCATCCATGCACATCTTTGTTGACTCCATATCTTGGCTACAGTGAATAGTGCTACAATAAACACAAGCATGCAGGGGTCTCATTGATACACTGACTTCACTTCATTCGTATGTATACTCAGGAGTGGGATTTTCAGTTTTTTGAGGAATTTCCATGCTCTTCTCCATTGTGGGTGTACTAATTTACATTCCCATCAACAGTGTGAAATGTTACTCTTTTCAAGGGTGCTAGGTTTTGATCCTAGTTTAATCATTATTTGCTTTGTGGCCTATTCGGGCCACTTGATCTCTTTCAAGTACTCTTCCCTTAGACAGTGGTCTAAGGATATGAATTACATCAGTGTTTCTCGAAATGTGTTCCATGGATTCCTTGGGTTCAGAGGTGGTATGTCAGAGGGAGTAAGAAAGAGATTGGGTGGTACCAGTAGTGCATATGTTCCAAGTACTATATATACCCTATGAAAATATCACAATGAAAACCATGATTTTGTACATTTCATATGTTGTTGTTGTTAGGTGCCATCGAGTCGGTATCGGACTCATAGCGACCCTCTGTACAACAGGGGAAACACTATTGTCAGTGCTTCTCTGTTGTTCACAGGGTTTTCAATGGCAGATTGATTTCTGGGAGGGAGTTGCCAGGTCCTTCTCCCAAGCCTACAGCTTCTGGTGTTCCCAGGTGGTCTCCCATCCAGGTACTAACCAGGCCTGGCCCTTCTTAGCTTCCGAGATCTGACAGGATCAGATGCCACAGGGCTACAGCTACAGGCACAATTCATATACACTAATAAAAATTTGAGGACAAAAAGAGATTAGGTGAGCAGGAGGCCCTGCTTTCATTCCACCTCATTCTGGCTCCAGTTGTCTCTGTTTTGGATAATGGGTTTATGTGTGAAATTCATTTGAATGAAAGGCCCTGTAGCTAAAAAACTACAAGAAATACTGGGCTAGAATAGTGTCACCGTCACTTTCAGTGACTACAGTCTAAAATGCTAAGCTCTGTCTGTATTTGTATTATGGGCCTGTTTAATAATGAAAGATTCTGGTATGTGTTGCTCTAACAGCAGCAGCTCAAATGAGCACATCTGTGGCTGGATGCTAGTATCACCAGTGATACTCAAAGGATAATAATTGCTAGCACTTCCTATATGCCAGGGACTATTGGGAGCCTCTGACATGTATTACCTTCTATAATCCTCACAATTTTGTGAAGTAGGTATTATTATCTGCCTTATAGATGACAGAACCGAAGGACATAGAGTTTAAAATAACTTACCCCTGTTTACATGTCTAGTGTCTAATGAGTGGTAGAGCCAAGCCACACTTCAAGCTATGGCAGCCTAGCTCCATTGTCCCTGTTCCTAACTATTACACTATTGTGCAAATCTTGTAGAACCAGGTACTACTTCTAATGCCTGAAAATCCATCCTCCCATTGAACATATCCACTTAAATAGCTCCCAGACACCTGAAATTTAATATATTTAAACCAAACTCATTGCTTCTCTTTTCCTTCCCAATTTGATTTGTCCCCACCATTATCCTAGTCACTGAGACTAGAAATCTTATTATTACCTTTAATCCAGCTCCTCTATACCACAAACTAGCCACTCATCAACTTCTGTTGATTTTTTTTCATTTTATTATTTCTCTTGAGTCCATCCTTAAGACTTTATTCTCACCCTCAGACCAGGCTCCCATTTTCTAGCTGGTTTCCTTGATTACAACCCATCTTTCACACCAATGTCAGATTAATATTCCTCACATGTTACTTTTACCACATCCTCCTCCTCAAAACTCTTCAATAGCTCTCTTTCCTATTATATTAACTAGATTTTTCTAGTCAGCTTTTAAGGCCTTCACAATCTGGTTTTTCTTTACCAAACTGTTATGGTTTGGATACGAAATCTCCCTCTCAAAAGGCTCATGTGTTGAAGGCTTGGTTCCTACATCATCAAAGGATTCATAATTTGATGGAATTATTGAGAAGTGATGGCAACTAGGAGGTAGGGCATAATTGGAAGATGTAGGTGACTGAGAGGAGCATGTCTTGGAAGGGTATATCTTGATCCTGGATTCTTTTGCGCTCTCTCTCTCTCTCTCTCTCTCTCTCTCTCTCTCTCTCTCTCTCTCTCTCTGTTTCCTGGCTGCCCTGAGGTGAGCAGCTGTGATGGTTAATGTTGATTATCACCTTGATTGGCTTGAGAGATGCCTATATTAGTAAAGCACACTTCTGGGTGTGTCTGTGAAGGTGTTACTAGAGATGATAGTCATGTGAGACAGCAAGTAAGGGGAGAAAGACCCACTCGAAATGTGGGCAGCAACCTCCAATAGGCTGGGGACCCAGATGGAACAAAAGCAGAAGAAGGAAGCCCACCAGTGTAGGCTCGCTCTCTGCTCTCTTTGTGTCCTGACAGTCACGAGGTGAGCAGCCTTGTCTACCATGTGCTCCCACTACCATGATGCTCTGCTTCACCTCAGGCCCAGAGCAATGGAGCCAGACAACCATGGACTGAAACCTATGAAACCATGAGCCAAAATCAATCTTCCCTCCTCTAACACATTTCTCTCAGGGATTTGTCGCAGCAATGAAAAATCTGACAAAAATAGCATGTTTCTTCCACCAGGCCCTTACCACTGTGATGTTCTGCCTCACCAAAGACCCAGAAACATGGAGCCATGTGACCATGGACTGAAACTTCTGAAACCATAAGCCAAAAGAAATCATTCTTCCTTTAAGTTTTTCTGTCAGGTATTTTGTCACAGTGACAAAAGGTGACTAACACACAAGCCAATTTTATTTTCATGTAATATAGTCTCTGTTGTAACTTGGCTGGTCTCCTTAGAAGTGCATAAGTTTTCATTCACATCGCATCAGTAGCAGACATGGCATTTTGCCTGCCAGTCATTTCCCCTACTTCCTTAGTAACAGAACCTTGATTATGTTACAGGTGACAAAGTGGTCATCCCTAGAGATGAATCACAATTGTTTTAAGTCATTCTTGCAAACTTTGTTAGTGATGGATATAAAGGATGATGAAGTGACTTAGTTCTTAGTGGGACATGAGGAGGACTCTAAGAAAGCTTCTGAGAAAGATTTTTCCTCTCTGAAAAAGAAATGAACCTGGAAAAGTGCTCCATCAATCTTTTTGCTTGAGATACTGTTGTTGTTGTTGTTGTTGTTGTTGTTGTTGTTGTTAGGT
>VMDO01036877.1:0-14795 GCA_007922755.1 Pedetes capensis
CATGTTAGGCTGTTATAACAAAGAGGCCCATGGCTTAGTGAATTTCCAGGTGAGGGTCAGGGCTGGGTCTTGTGGCTCGTGGGTCCAAAGTCTCCTTCCCCTGGTTATGGGTGGTCGCCTCCAGCCAACAGGAAGGGAAAGGAAGGGGAGGCTCATTCTTTCCTTTCAGGAGTTGGCCACATCACTTCTGCTCATATCCAAAGGTCCTCCAGAATGTTCTTGGCCAGGGAGAATGAGGGTGTAGCCCTCAGCTGGGCACAGGCAGCCCCTTAAAGCCTCTATGTTGTTGTTGTTGTTAGGTGCCATCAAATCGGTATCTGACTCACAGTGACCCTGTGTACAACAGGTGAAACACTATTGTCAGTGCTTCTCTGCTGTTCATAGGGTTTTCAATGGCTGATTGACTATTGGGAGTGTGTTGCCAGGTCCTTCTCCCAAGCCTACAGCACCTGGTGTTTCCAGGCGGTCTCCCATCCAAGGACTAACCAGGACCAACCCTGCTTAGCTTCCCAGATCTGACAGATCGGATGCCACAGTGGTACAGCTGTAGGCATAGGGAAACTTGTTGTTGTTAGGTGCCCTTGTTGTTAGGTACTGTCAAGTCAGTATCCGACTCATAGCCACCCTGTGTACAATAGACGAAACACTATTGTCAGTGCTTCTCTGCTGTTCTTAGGATTTTCAATGGCGGATTGACTATTGGGAGTGGGTTGCCGGGTCCTTCTCCCAAGCCTACAGCACCTGGTGTTCCCAGGCGGTCTCCCATCCAAGGACTAACCAGGCCCGACCCTGCTTAGCTTCTGAGATCTGACGGGATCGGATGCCACAGGGCTACGGCTGCAGGCTTAAAGTCTCTATAGGTGTGTTTTTAATGTGAACAGTGGGGACGGCTATTAGTTTCTGCCACAGGTAGAGAGGGTAGGGTGGGTGGAGTGGCATTCGTGGTGAGATGGAACGGTGGAGAGGTGGGGAAGTCGGCAGGGTGACAAATCAGCTCTGCACGGGACAAAGCCCAGGGCCCTGGCTGTGGGGCCAGGGGTCTGGATGGGTGAAGTGTTGCTGAGATGTGGGGCCCACATCAGCGAGGGCCTGAGCTTGGCCCTGAGGTTTGACTGTGCCCCTGCCTGCCCAAGCTCTGTTCAAGTCACCATCTAGGTACCGCCCTTGGCCTCCCCGGGGCCAGGGCTGTGGAAATGGGCAGTGCAGCCCCCTCCTGGGAGGAGGGACAAGGAGAGAGTATTGTGCAGGAGGAATTCCAGGCACCGGCATGGTCGAGAAGGCCAGGCCTCTGGGGGTCCAGGGGGGCCTGCCTCCTTCTTCTCCTGGAGTGATCGTCCCTTGGGGAAGGACAAAGCTGGGAGAAGAAGGCCCCAAAGATGCCTCCCTGGCCTTGCAGTCTGTCTGTCTGTCTGTCTTTCTTTCTTTCTTTCTTTCTTTTATTTATTTATTTATTTTTTTTTTGTGGTCCTGGGGGTTGAACCCAGGACCTCGCGCCTGCATGTTCTGCAAGTGCTGGACCACTGAGCTGCACCCCCAGCCCCTTTTTTTTTTTTTTTTACTTTTTGAGACAGGGTCTCAGCTAAGTTATGCAGACTGCCTCTGGTCTCGAACTTGCGATCCTCCCGCCTCCGCCTCCTGAGCCGCTGGAATTTCAGGCGTGTGCCTCCACGACAGGCGCCACTCAGTGTTTCCCAGGATGGGCAGCATCTTACAATCCACAGGGGAGTGCAGGAGACACCGGGGCCGGCTCTGCCCTTCGGACACTTGGATCTAATTGTCCTGGAGCAGAGTCTAGACATTGGTATTTCCAAACAATAAATGAATAAATAAAATTCCACAGAGGAGTCTAATACGCTGCCATAAAACTCGTGCCTGGGGCAGTGCATCCCAGAGGCTGTGTTGGGCAGCAGGACAGCAGTGGGTGCCACCCCTCGGGGTGGGAGGGGCCTCTGTCTCAAAATCACTGCCATCCTCTCTGAATCCCATCTTAGTCCAATTCCTGTTGCTATGACAAAATACCCGAGGCTGGGTCCTTTATAAAGAAAAGAGACTTGCTTAGTGCAGACTTTGGCTTGCTCCGGAGCACAGCGAGGGCATCCTGGCCACGGCCCTTGGCTGTGGCACATCGTGGCAGGTGGCACCGTGGCGAGGGCACATGCGAGAGGGGGAAATCACATGGCGAGTCCGGAAGCCAGCGAGACCCGGGGGCCAGGTTTGCTCTTTTGTGAGAACAACCCACGTGCGTGGGAACTGAGCTGGGTCCTGAGGGACATACATTAGTCTCCTCTGAGGACAGTACCCCCATGACCTAACCGCCTCCCAACAGCCCCTCTTCTGGAAGGTTCCGCCACTTCCACAGCAGGACATGGACCTCTGGGGCACACACTCGAACCCTAGCCACATCCTAGCAGGGACTTTGCTGGGTTTGTGGGGACAGGAGACACGCCCCCCCCAGGAGAGTCTTGGGTGCTCAAAGACGGACTTTCTGTGTCTCCTCTGTGCCTGGGGACACGGCCGACCCATCTGACTTGCTGTGGCTTGTTCAGGTGTTGAATGGGAAATAGGAGAGATGTGGGGTGGGACCTCTGGGCAGACCCCGAGGTCCCCAAAGGTCGGAGGACAGGTTCTGGGGTGGGGGGGTCCTGGGCCCCTCTGCTATCTGCATCCAGAAGGACAGAGAGATCTGAGCCCTGCTGCCGCTCTTTTCCCTCTAAGCTCGGCTCCCAGAGACACACAGATTGAAACTCTTTTTTCCTCCAAGCGGCTCAAGTTGGTTTAGGTCGTTTGCGTTAAGCAGCAACCACGACCTGCCGTCAATCAAGGGCTTGTTGAGCGCCAGGCGCTTCTCTGAACATCTTCAAAACAATCTGCCGGTGCAGCCAATATTTTACACACAAGGACGCAGAGCCCAGAGGGGAAGCCACGGGCTGAAGGTCACCCGGAGAGCAGATGGGTTTAAACCAAGGCTGTTTGGCTGCAGAGCCTGAGTTCTTAACCCTTTAGGCAGTGAGATACTGGGTTAGGGCTGGCTGACGTGACTCAGTTGTCTGATGCTAGGACAAAAGGGTCGCAAAGGGCCAATGACCGCCCTCACCCCCGAGGATACCCAGTGAGATGCAGCCCCGAGAGCTTCTCCTGCCCCTCTGGCTGGGCAGTGGCACAGGGAGCGCCATACCCACCGGCCCTGGCGCCTGGGTGCCCAGGAGCTGGCGCGATGCCACCGCTGTGAAACCTCTCTGCGTGCCGTGGCATCCTGATGCGGCCTTATCGTCCCGGAACTTCCTCTGGCTGTGCATCAGCCTGGCCCTGGGCCCCAAATTCCTGGGGGGTGATGTGTACTCTGCCTGCGATAAGAGCCCTGGCAGGGCCAGGGGCGCCGCCTGGGCCCTTGGCGGTTGCTCTGGCTGCAGGCTCCGATGACAGCAGCGGGGGAAATGCCTTGCGTTATCTGGTGGAAAGCCGGCCAGGCCCCGGATCCTTGACTTTGGCTCTCCGCCCCCCTCTCCAGGCCCAGGCCCTGCAGTGGGAAGGGCAGGGCAGTGAGGTGCCTGGTGCCACCCCAGGCCAGCTCCCCTTCTGCAGAAGGAAGGATTCAATCTGTGATGTACTCACTTGTTGGCCATTTACAGAGCCCTCCGTCCGGGTGAAGCCCTGTTCCACACAGTTTTAGATTTCAGTTCATTTAATCTTCCCAGTACAGCTGGGGTTTAGCTCAGTGGTCAGAGTGCTGTGCTGCACTCTCAGAGGACCCAGATTGGATCCCCAGCACTGCAAACATGGGGGAGGGATGTGGCAACCCACTCCCAAAGCAATCCTGAAGGAATCAGCCATTGAAAACCCTTTGAGGGTTGCTATGAGTCGAACCGGGGCTGGGATTTAGCTCAGTTGGTAGAGCTCTGCGCTGCAGTCTCTGAGGTCCCGAGTTCAATTCCCAGCAACACAAAAATGGGAGAAGGACCTGGCAATCCACTCCCAAGGCAATCCTGAAACGGTCAGCCATTGAAAACCCTATGAGGGTCGCTATGAGTCGGATACCCACTTGACGGCACCTAACAACAACAACAATGAGTCAAACCTGACTCAACGGCACCTAATAACAACAACAATCTTCCCAAAAGCTTCGGAACAAGGCCTTCATGCCATTACGCTCATTTTATAGTTCAGGAAATCAAGGCTCAGAGAGGGGAAGTAACTTGCCCAAGGTTACACAGCTGGCATGTAGTAGAGTTCTTAACTACCAGATTGCCCTACCAATGTTGTTGTTATTCGGTGTCATTGAGTTGGGTCTGACTCACAAGGACCCTATGTACAACAGAACGAAACACTCCTTGAAACTGTGCCATGCCCGGCACTGTTGTCAGTGCTTCTCTGCAATTCATAAGGTTTTCAATGGCAGATTGATTTTGGGGAGTGAGTTGCTGGGTCCTTCTCCCCGGCCTGCAGCACCTGGTGTTCCCAGGCGGTCTCCCATCAAGGACTAACCAGGCCAACCCCGCTTAGCTTCGGAGATCAGGCGGGATCGGATGCCACAGGGCTATGTCTGCAGACATCCTACCAAGAGTTATTTATAAATGAATTTTTAAAAGTCGGCCAGTAACAAGTACTCTGAAGAGAACACAACAGAATAACACGGTAGAGAGGCGATTGCTACCTCTGCTGGGTCTCAGGGATGGCTTCTCCGGAGTGGGGGCATTTCATCTGTACTATATCTCAATGCAAGGGTGAGCCAGCCATGGACAGCTTGTTGTTGTTGTTAGGTGCCGTTGAGTCGAGTCCGACTCATAGCGACCCTATGTACAGCAGATCGAAACACTTGCCGATTCTGTGCCAGGCAAACCATCTTATTTATGTTTAAGCCCATTGTTGCAGACACTGTGTCAATCCACCTGGTGGAGGGTTTTCCTCTTTTGCGTTGATCTGCCACTCTCCCAAACATGATGTCCTTCTCCAGGGATTGATCTCTCCTGACTACATGTCCGAAATATGTAAGATGCAGTCTGGCCATTTTTGCTTCCAAGGAGCACTCTGGTTGCACTTCTTCTAGGACAGATCTGTTGGTTCTTTTGGCAGTCCATGGTATATTCAATACACGTCTCCAGCACCACAATTCAAAAGCATCAATTCTTTTTCTGTCTCTCTTGTTCAATGTCCAGCTTTCATAACCATATGATGCCACTGAAAATACCATGGCATGAGTCTAGGGGAATAGTATTCCAGGCAGTGGGAACAGCACGTGCAAAGGCCCTGAGGGGGAAAATAGTGCCAATGAGGAAAGGGCTCAGAGAGTAAAGGCCTGCCTGGGTTTGCACAGAAGGCCGAGTCAGGCTGCCTTCAAGTTCTCCATTCGGGCTGTGGCCCCCTCCTCCCCCGCTGGCTCCTCTCTGAGTCACCAAGTCCTTCCTGGCTTCACCTCTCCCCATCTGTGTGGCCCAGGGCAGGCGGCTTCCCTTTTCTTCTGCTTTTTCTCTGGGCCGCCTCAGCCCTGTCCTGGGTGACAGGGCCTCTGGGGTGGGGGGGGGGCCACACTGTTGGCCCACCGCTGCTGCTAAGATGTGGGGTAGTGGCTGTTGGGCCATGTGTCCCTGGGCAGGGCACAGGTCGTTCTGAACTCCAGATCCTAGACAACAAGGCCCAGGACCGAGAGAGATGCAGAGACCAAGAGACAGAGACTGGGAGATGCAGGGGCCAAGGAGGACAGAGATGGAGACACAGAAAGAGTCACAGGGTGAGGACAGGGGAGAATCACCAGAGAGGGCTCCACACAGGGCCTCTGAGAGACACTGAGAGCTACCAAGAGGTCAGATCACAGCAACGGAGATAGGTGGAGTGGCTTAGCGTGGACAAGAGAGGAGGGTGGGAAAGTGCTAAATACCACTGATCATGTGCTTTCAAATGGTTGAAGTGGTGGATTGCATGCTATGGGAATTTTGATGTTGTTGTTAGGTGCTGTCCAGTCAGGTTCGACTCATAGAGGCCCCATGTACAACACAGCAAAACGCTCCCCGCCACTGTGCCAGGCCCAGCACTGTGTCAGTGCTTCTCCACTATTCATAGGGTTTTCCATGTGTGATTGTTTCGCAGTTGTTTTGGTAGTGAGCTGCCATGTCCTTCTCCCATTTTTGCATTGCTGGGGATGGAACCCTGGGCCTCAGAGAGCACAGAGCGTCAGTCTACCAACTGAGCTAAACGCTAGCCCCTGTGAATTTTACTAGAATAAAAAGAGGGACACACAAACACACACACACACACACGTGCACGCAGAGGCCAAGACCTAGGTGTGTGGCGACAGCCTCAGACATGGGCGGAAGGACAGAATCCTGAGCCTGGATCTGCCTCTGCCTGACCAGCTGGCCTCTGGGACCCTAAGCTGCTGCGGGGCTCCTGTGACAGCATCCAGGCTTGCAGGGTCCAGGGTCCGTGCCAGGCCCCTTTGCACCTGGGCTGCGCGGATGCCAGAAGGCTACCCCCGGTGGGTCACGGGTAGATGTTGCTCATTTGGGTCTGGTGGGTGGGTTTTTGAGCCCTCTGCTGGGAAGAAGGACCTGGGAGGTAGGCGCTTGCCAACTCCCTGCTTCCGGCCAGGGCTGTTACCAGGTGGGGGCTCCGGCTTGCTGACTATGGTGCTGCACCGGACACAGCATGCACTGCCCCTCCTCAGTTGGTAGAAGTGTCCAGTCCCAGTGATTGATGCTTTGGGTTTACAACCTGCAGAGTGTTTGCGGCCTGTCGGGGGCCACACTGGGCGGGCTTTACCATGCCTCCCCATTCACTGAGCAACCACGCATCAGAAGAGGGGGCTTGGCACAGAGAGGTCAAGGATCTTGGCTGGGGCCACAGAGCGGGACAGGCAGCAGAGAAAGGGCAGACGAAGCCTGTCCCAAAGCAAGGGGCATGGAGCTGTCTGCCAAGGCCCCAGTGGTCTCGGAGCCTGCAGGCTGGCCAGGTGGGTCAGGGCATCCAGGCCTTGGGGAATTGGTGGGGGGAGGCTGGGTCCGCGCTGGGCCTGGCCCTGACTGGCTGGCCTCTTGGCCGTTTGTGCCCAGGGAAACATGGGAGAGGGATGTGGCAATCCACTCTCAAAGCAATCCCGAAGAAATCAGCCATTGAAAACCATCTGAGGGTCGCTATGAGTCGAACCTGACTCAATGGCACCTAACAACAACAATCTTCCCCAAAGCCTCAGAACGAGGCCTTCATGCCTTTATGCTCATTCTATAGTTCAGGAAATCAAGGCTCAGAGAGGGGAAGTAACTTACCCAAGGTTACACAGCTGGCCTGTAGTAGAGTGCCAGATTATCCTTGAGTTGGGTCCGACTCACAGCGACCTTGTGTACAACAGAATGAAACACTCCTTGAAACTGTCCCATGCCCGGCACCATTGTCAGTGCTTCTCTGCAATTTATAGGGTTTTCAATGGCAGATTGATTTTTGGGAGTGGGTTGCCAGGTCCTTCTCCCTGGCCTGCAGCACCTGGTGTTCCAGGTGGTGTCCCATCCAAGGACTGCCCAGACCAACCCTGCTTAGCTTCGGAGATCAGGTGGGGTGGGATGCCAGGAGGCTATGGCTGCAGACACCCTACCAAGAGTTATTTATAAATGAATTTTTAAAGTCGGCCAGTAACAATTAGTACTCCGAAGAGAATACCCAGGCCATCGTCGCGGGCCCCAGGGTGCGGTGTCGGCCGTCTGGGTGGGGCCTGGAGCGCAGGCTGGCTGAGGGCCTTTCCGAAGCTCCCCAGCCCGCCCGGGCGGCATCCGGGGCCCCAAATTCAGCCAGCGTCAGGGAGCGGGGCGCACGGAGGGGGTCGCGCGCAGCTCTGGCCCCGCTGTCCCGGAGGGGCGGCCGGCGTCCTGGTTCCTCGCCCCTCCGCAGCGCCCGGCCGCCCCCCAACAGCCCGCGGGAGCCGAGACCCCGCCCAGAGGCGGGGAGGGGCGAGGGCGGCGGGGCGGGCGGAGGGGCCCGGGGAGGCGGGGCCGCAGGCGGGGAGGGACCACCGCGCCCCGCCCCGCGCCGGGAGCCCCGGCTTTCGACGCCGACGGCGGCCGCACGCACGGACGGGCGACGGACGCGCCGCGCAGCGCCCCGCGGTGAGTGCCCGACCCCGCGCCCCGCCGACCCTGCCCTGCCGCCCCGCGCCTCCCCGCGGCGCTCGCGTGCGGGCCCTGCGCGGGCGATCGATCGCGCGCCGGCGGGTCCCGCGCCCGTGCCGCCCTCGCCTTGCCCCGCAGGGCCCCAGCGCAGGGAAGCCTGGACTCCGGGTCTGGCCCGGCCGGCGCGGCCACCCGCCCCGCAGCCCCTCTCTGCCGCTCTCTGCAGCTCTCGCACCCACGCCCCCCCCCCCGGCCCAGACCCTCGAGGGCCTCGCCCCCCAGCTCTCCCGCGTCCCCGCGCAGACACGTGCAGCCTGCGCACGTGCCCGGCACGCGGTGTCCCTCGGGGCGCATCCCTTCCTCTGTCTCCCGTGTCTGTGTTAAACGCACGGCCTCCAGCGTGCGCGAGCCGCTCGGCCCCACGCAGGCCTGTGGTTCTCAGGCTGTCCTGGGGCGCGGAGCCCCGCTGTGGGCGGTGGAGGCAGCTGGCGGGCGTGGCTCCTGGCCGAGGCTGGCTGGGAGGCTCAGCCCTGGGGTGGGCTCTGCCCCTCTCCACCCTGGAGTCTTCTCCGCCCCCTGGCTGGCTCCATCCTCCCGGGGCCCCTTCCCTGCCTCCTTTGCTCTCCAGAGGCCTCCACGATCCGGCCCGTCCGCTTTGCGTGGCCTCTGTGGGCCATTTGGAGGCTGGCGGGAGTGGCAGGTGCCACGGCCACAGGCCACAGAGAGGAAAACGGCAACGTGTGGCTTGGGTGCTCACTGCTCGCCCAGAGCCCCTGCCCAGGGCGCTGACCTGAGCTCTCCCGCAGGCGCGCATCCCTTGCCGGACCCTCTCTCCACCTCCTCGGACCCGTTAGCCCTCTCTCATTCAGCCACACACGCTAAGCAGGGCCCCACCCCAGGCCCTTTGCACCAGCTGCTGCCGCTTGCTACCTCAAGGCTCCCTGAGCCTGGTGTGGGGAGGAGGCCCGTGCTGCTGTGCCTGAGCCCTGAGGCTCGGGGCCTCCCTTTCCCCAGGTGCCAGGTGAGGGGGAGGCGCCCCAGGAGGAAGGACGAGTTGGGACGCTGTTGCCCTGGGTGATCGTGGGCTCCCCGCCCCTCCCCTCCCGTCCAGAGCTGGGTGGCGGTGCGGGGGGTGGGGGAGAGGTGGGCAGGGGATGCAGTCAGAGCATCGGACTTTCGGGTGCAGACCCGCCAGCCCCGGTTGTCGCTGGCCCTGCCTGTTTTGTTTGGCTCCCACCGTGCTATTATTATTTTTAAAAACTTAATTAGCTGCCAGCATTTACAAATTGGCAGGTTTCACATAAAAGTCCGGATTTCCGTCTTCTCTCGGCACCTCACAGGCTCAGGCAGTCTGGGGTCCTGTGCCCGCCTGCCGCTCCAGGGGTCGGGCCAGGGGTGTCATTTGGGTGCAGTCCCCACCGGGCCCTCTTGCTCATTGTCACCTCCCGCCTGGCCAGCACAGGCCCCGGTGGCCATGTCTGCTGCAGAGCTTGGACTTTTTTGACTGTGTTGCCCACCGCAAGGGCTGGGCTTGTCCCCCACCCATGTCTGTGGAGGCCTTGGGGGAGCCTCCTTCTATCTGGGCCTTCATCACTGGAGCAGTGCGGCGAGGCCGGGGCTGGGGACCACAGGGAATCGTGGTGGTGATGGCAGACTCTGTCCACTGGGCTGTCGGGGCTATGGGCTGGGGTCTCCCACAGGAGGAGGGCAGGGGCGGAAGGCAGGAGATGGTGGCGGCCACGACGTGGGCAGCCCTCTCCCAGTCAGGTGTGGAGCATCTCTTTTCTCCCCACGTTCTGACAGCCACTCCGCAGGGCCACGATCCCAGCCCTGTTGGCCACATGGGGAAGGGAGGCTTGGAAAGGACCCCCTGGTTGGCAAGTGGGGGGCAGGGAATTTCCAGCCTGGCTTTTCTGACTCTGGAGCAAAGCCCTGTACTGACCCCCTGCTGAGCCATGAGCCAAGATACAGAGGGCGGATGTGGCGTCCTTGCCTCTGGGGGGTGGGATTCCACAGCTGACACATAGTAGGTGCTCTGTAAGCGATCGTGGCGTGCCCAGCGCGAGGGAGGCTATTCCTGTGGGAGTCAGGGTGGAGCCGAGTTCCGTGGCTCTGGGGACGATTGTGCACAGCTACGTGGCCTTCACAGGTCCCTGTAATCAGCCATCACACCCACAATGGCCTCCTGTGTGTGACAGTCACCTTCACTGAGCCCCTGTCACCACCAGGGGGAGAGCGCTGGGTCTCTGGACTGTGGGGGGGTGGCCCCTTGGGCTACAGCTGTGGTATTTGCTTTGTATTCAGAGGCTGCGGGGCATGGACGGTTTTCATTAAGCTCCTGGCTGGCCTTGGCAATGATGCCACACAGGGACTCAGGGAACTCACCAGGCTGGAGCATCTGGGAGACAGCTGGGTCCCACCCCACCCCGGCTCCCTGGGCGGCTGCTCACTGAGGAGCCAGTGGGGCAGGGCAGCCTCTGCATTATTCGAAGACCCGCAGCCCTTGTCTCTGCTGGGTTTGCGTGTGGCTGATTTTAAGGACCCTAAGTCTCAGCGCTGCGCTGCAGTCTCTGAGGTCCCGAGTTCAATTCCCAGCACCGCAAAAATGGGAGAAGGGCCTGGCAATCCACTCCCAAGGCAATCCCGAAACAGTCAGCCATTGAAAACCCTATGAGCGTCACTGTGAGTCAGATACTGACTCGACGGCACCTAACAACAACAACAACAAGTCTCCTTAGCCTGCAGCTGTGGCCCTGTGGCGTCCAATTCGTCAGATCTCAGAAGCTAAGCAGGGCTGGGCCTGGTTAGTCCTTGGATGGAAGACCACCTGGGAACACCAGGTGCTGTAGGCTTGGGAGATGGACCCGGCAACCCACTCCCAAAAATCAATCTGCCATTGAAAACCCTATGAACAGCAGAGAAGCCCTGACAATAGTGTTTCACTGTTGTACGCAGGGTCGCTATGAGTCGGATATTGACCTGACAGCACCTAACAACAACAAGTCTCCCTACGCCTGCAGCTATACCACTGTGGCATCTGATCCGTCAGATCTCAGAAGCTAAGCAGGGTTGGGCCTGGTTAGTACTTGGATGAGAGACCACTTGGGAATACCAGGTGCTGTAGGCTTGGGAGACGGACCTAGCAACCCACTCTCAAAAAACAATCAGCCATTGAAAACCCTATGAACAGCAGAGAAACACTGATAATAATGTTCCTCCTGTTGTAGGTAGGGTTGCTATGAGTCGGACACTGACTCGACGGCACCTAATGACAAATCTCCCTGTGATCTGTGGCTTGGGAAGTTTGTTGCCTGAATGAGTGAAGACCAGGCCTGTCTGTGGCACATGGGCCCTGGGGGTGAGGGCAGCGCCTGGCCTCTTCCCTTGGGCCTCCTGAATAGGCCACCCCTTAGTTATTTTCTCCTCACATCTGTTGGGGAGGATGCTGCTGGGTCTGGGAGAGGCTTGGGGCCTGCTGCTGGGCTGTTGCCGTCCACTGTGTGCCCCTGCGCCTGCCCCGGCCTTCTCTGGGCCTCAGCAGGCCTTCGGGGAAGTGAGGGCTTCTGGTGGCTTTCCAGGGCTCCCGGGCTGCAGGGGCTGGAGAGGGATGGAATTCGGGGGACTGTCCCGTGGGCAAGTGGCCCACCTGTCTGGCCTCCTGAACTCTGAGGACCTTGCCCTGGACGGTTCCAGCCTGAGACAGGATGTGGGGAGTCGAGCTCCACCGGCCTGGTACCTCCACAAGGGCCGCAGGATCAGCTGTAGCAGCAACAGGGGCTACTGGAGGCCAGGTGTCCCTGGCTGAGCCCGGAGTCGCTTGTCCGTCCTAGGCCAGGCATCGCCCGCGTGGGAGCCCACAAGGGTCCGTGCAGACGCTGTCTTTGCTCCTGTGCAGCTTATTTTCCAGCTGGAGGGGTGACATGGCGCAAGCCAAGCAACGGAGCAGCAAGTGAAGACGGACTCAGGCAGGTGTACCTGTGTAGGGGAGGAAAGCCGGCAGGCGGGGACGCTCAGGTGGGCTGCGAGCCTCCTTGACAAGGGATTTCTGGGCTGAGATGGAGGTAGCAAGTGGCAGCAGCTGGTGCAAAGGGTCTGGGGTGGGGCCCTGCTTAGCATGTGTGGCTGAGTGAGAGAGGGCCAACCTGGCCGAGGAGGTGGGGAGAGGGTCCGGCAGGGGGTTTGCACATGAAGGGAGGTGGTTGCTATGTAGACACCCGGGCAAGATCCAGAGGCTTTGTGCTCCCTGAGGGTGTTGGCAGGAGTGCCAGGCTGCCACTAACCACTGCGTAGAGCCAGGTGGGGGCAGGGGACAGGCCTCACCCTGAGAGCCCACAGGCTGGTGGGGGCCCAGGCCTGCGGGGAGACCCTGAGCTCTGGGCAGTGCATGCTGTTAAACAGAGGCTGGAGCTGCCGTGCCGTGAACACCAGGCAGCCGTAAAGGTCCAGGACACGCTCTGGGGAAGGGCCATGAAGACCTGCGAGGAGACGCCCACCTGGCTGGGGCGTAAAGTCTGCCGCCTCTCGGGTCAGATTGGGGTGCCAATCTCCGTGCTGTGCGTGGGCTTGCGTGTATCCGCAGCCCAGAGCTGGCTTCAGGGCTTACTGTGTGCAGCGGGGGAGGGATCGGGCGTGCCTGGAGAGGCAGGCTTCCCACTGGGTGCCACTGTGCATGTTGGGGTTTCGAACCGTGTCGCTGTACAGCATGTTGAGAACATTCTGCGCGGGACTGGGGTCACAGCTCAGTGGCAGAGCATGTGCTTAGCATGTGTAGAGCCCCGGGTTCCATCCCCAGTCCTGGAAAAAAAAGAGTCCCCAAAACGTTGTTGTTGTCGGGTGTGTCGAGTTGTGTCCGACTCAGCAACCCGCATAGGGTTTTCAATGGCTGACTGTTTCGGGATTGCCTTGGGAGTGGATTGCCAGGCCCTTCTCCCATTTTTGCAGTGCTGGGAATTGAACTCAGGACCTCAGAGACTGCAGTGCAGCGCTCTACCAACTGAGCTAAATCCCAGCCCCCCCCCCCAAATGTTACATGAAACTAAAAAGCAGTTGCCGAGTGGCTGTTCACCAGTGGGTTTTACATAAAAGCGTGTCGGGTTGTTTTACGCTCTGCTGCGTTCACGGCCTCGCTGAACGCACCGGCTTCTTCCTGGCGAGGTTTATGAAAATTTCCACGGCGATTGAAATTATGTGGTGCCAAAGTCGTTTTTGGTCTGTGGACAAAAGAAAAGAGCCCCACCCGGTCTCCTTCCCCCTTCTTTCACCCCCTTTCCTGTGGGCGTGTTGGCTTCTGGCGATTTCGCTGCAGGCTCTGCCTGGGGGCGGGGGGGGGCGCGCGTTTAGTGTCTTACTGGCAGCTGATGTCCTCGGCGGGTCCTGCTGATGGGCGCCTAGCCTGGTCCTGGCCCAGGAGAACCGCCGGGAACAGGGAAATCTCTTTGGGCTCCGTCGTGGTTGGCAGGCCATCTCTGCTTCTCTCACACTGTACTCCCCCAGGGCCAAGGTGTCCCCTACCTTCTAGGACTCAGTTTCTTTCTCTGTTAAATGGGCATCTACCCCCCGTGTGTCTCTCGGCTTGTCATGCTGTGGGGTTTGCATGTTGCCACTGCTATCCCAGATTCCAGCAGGGCCACCCATGGTGGACAGGTTTCAGCTGAGCTTCCAGACTAAAGACAGACTAGGGAGATGGACCCAAGAGCCCACTCCCAAAACAATTAGCCATCGAAACCCTATGAATAGCAGAGAAACACTGTCAAATCCAGGGCTGGAAAATGAGCCTCCCAGGCTGGAAGGCATTTAAGAAAGGACTGGGGAAAAGTTACTTTCTCAAAGTAGAGTCAACCTTAATGATGGGAATGGAGTAAAGCCCCTGGGACCTCCTTTTGCTGATGTGACATGACTGAAAGGGAGAAGAAACACAGTGGCTGCAACAATGGGCTCAAACATAAAAAGATCATGTGCATGGCAGAGTGTCGGGGAGTGTTTTGTTCTGTTGTACACAAGGTTGCTATGAATTGGATCTGACTCGACGGTACCTAAAAATAGCAACAACCACAACCATTTGTCTGTGCAGCACTGTTGGCGAACAAATGAGAACCCTCATTTCTTCGTTCACCAGGCATTTGTTGGGCACCTGCTGGGTGCTGGCCGCTGCCCTGAGTGCTGGGGAAACGCAGTGACCTAGGTGAAGTCTGAGGACAGAGCTCCATCCTCGTGGGAGACACAAGGCATGCCAGGGCTTCATGGGATGTCCTGGGTGGGCTGGGTGCCAGGAGGGAGGGGCAGATGGGCTAGCCCAGGGCCGCAGGAGAAGGAGCATTAAGACAGGAGCTGGAGCCGGGCGTGGTGGTGGACGCCTGTAATCCCAGCGGCTGGGGAGGTGGAGGCAGGAGGATCGCAAGTTCAAGACCAGAGACAGTCAGTGTAACTTAGCGAGACCCTGTCTCAGAAAATAATAAAATCTACAAAATGGGCTGGGGGTGCAGCTCAGTGGTCCAGGCCCTGGGTTCAACCCTTAGTACCGCAAAAAAAAAAAAAGGAGCTGGCAGGGGTGGGTGAGGGTCGGCTGCTAGAGGACAGGACCCCAAGTGGAGGGGACTGGTCCAGGCCGGCCTATGGGCTGATCCAGAGCTGCTGGGGGTTCTGGCCGGAGAGGGCAAGGTCCAGTTGAGATCTGGGGGTCCCTGGGCTATGGTGAGGGGGGCACAG
>VMDO01036878.1:0-14788 GCA_007922755.1 Pedetes capensis
CATGGATATGTCTAAGTCACATGATTGTACTACACCCAAAAAGAATCTGTGTAGGCCAGTTGCCTGGGTTCTAACTTGAGGTGCAACTCAGATTCTCTCAAAACATTTCAAAGGTCCTCAAAAAGTTCTTAGAAATAGAAATATCAGCTTCAAGTGTTCAATTTCATGCCTACATCATGCAAAACTACAAAATCACTTATATTAGTAAATACTTAGAAACAACCTAAATATTCATCATTAAAGAGGTGGTTAATTAAGTTATGAAAAAATCCTTATTTTGGTATACTATGTAATGATAAAAACCTTGAGAAAGTTCTACATATGTTGACAAGGAATAGTATCTAAGATCTTTATGTAAACAAGATATAGAATATGTGCATCTATATGCACATATGTTTGTAAATATTAATAGCATGATCCTACTCATATTCATCAATGTACATTTAAATATATACATATTATTTTTATGTATACATTAAAACATCCAAATGTTAAGTCTGATTACTTTTAGGTTGGAGAAACCATCCTGAGGCTTAGGACACCATAAATGGCACATTCATGTTTCATTCTCTACAATTCTCACTGCATAAATGTATTATCATACAGCTATATCTGTGCTTTATTTATAGTCTAAATCTTCATTTTCTCCATCAATTTAAGTTTTAAAAAATTCATTAACCAAATCACAAAGTCTCCAACATGTGAACCTTTCAAGGGATACACTTAAACCAGATCCAAATCATGGCACAGCTTCTTTATAGGTTAGGTTTTAGGATTCGAAATATTTTTCTCTCTGTCTCTGCCTCTGTGTCTCTCTCTGTCTCTGTCTCTCTGTCTCTGCCTCTCTCTCTCTCTCTCTTATTAAGCTCTCCTACATGGAAAAGAAAGCACCAGCAGATACTATCAATGCCCTGTCCCATATTTCTTTCGTAGCTGGGTTCACCTGCAGTTGCAAATACAGATAATTATGAGTGTCCATTAGCTTCCCAATTGAAGCATCTGTTTCTTCCTCTCTGGCTGAGAACTTTCTTCAGCATGGAAGCCCTAGATGCTACATTACAGGCAGAACGTGGGCATGGGGGAGTTTACCCTATCTGAGACAAACTCAAACTATGATGGATGGGATCTATGAATAACTGTCTCAGACCACCCTCCCTGCCTCCACACCAGTCCTTGGGAGGTCTGTTGCAAATGATATTGCAGAGGTTCCCTATAACGACTAACCTTAAATTAGCTACAGTGCTAAACTGCTCATGATTAAGTTCTTCATTAGCTTTCATTCCTTCATTCCTTCTTCTCTTCTTTCCTTTCTTTTTTGAGACAGAAGTTCACTATGCAGCCTAGCTTGGCCTTGAACTCATGATTTTCCTGCCTCAGTCTCTCAAGTGCTGGGATTACAGGTGTGCCCCAACAAACCCAGCTGACTACAGGGATGTTTTGTGAAGAGATACTGGAGATCACTCTGTTGGCTCTTATTTAACTAGAAATGTTCTATTCCTTGGTTTCTAATTATATTTTTAAAGAAACCAGGTAGATATAATATCATTACCATTGGAAAATATTTTAAATACATTTTATTATTATATATCTTGACTATGATTTTATTTTTCTCACCACACCTGGCTTCTCTTTTCATTTATCACTAACTCCTAATGTCTGTTTCCTCTGCTCACTTTCAAAATGAAGAAATTGACCTATGTCAGACCTCTGAGTCTGATATTGAGGGGTGCCAAAGAAAGAAAAAGCACACTTAAGGCGTGTGTTTATTTTCAGAATCTTACTTAAATTAGAGTAGAATAAAATAGCTGATGTCAACTTCTTAGGCAGAAACTATGAACCCTCTAAGAGCTGAAAAAAAAATTGTAAAGGATTTCTTTAAAAGCTTAGGAATCAATATCTGGCATTGTAGAGAAAACACAAAAATCACATTTCTGGTAACCACTGTTAGAACTGAACTCTGAAAGATCTGTTTTCCCTGTTAACATTCCTCAGATCCAAGTTAAAGATTACACCCTTTGGGGACCCTTGTATTGAATGAATAAAGATTGTGTTTCTATCATTTCCTTCAATTAGCCTTCCTTTTTAAAGATGTGATAATCGTGCAAAAGTAAAAAGCAGAGTGGTTTATTTAAACACGCCTATCAGGTGATCTGGGCTGGGGTTTAGCTCAAATGGTAGAGTGCTGCTTCCCACTCTCTGAGGATCTGAGTTTGATCCCCAGCACCACAAAAATGGGTGAAGGATGTAGCAATCCACTCTCAAAGCAATCCCAAAACAATCAGCCATGGAAAACCCTACGAGGGTCGCTATAAACTGGACCCAACTACATGGCATCTAACAACAATCACCAGGTGATTATTGCCTAGTGGTCTTTTTGGAACTGGTAGCATCCCAGGAGGCTTCCTGTTCTCTAATCCTGAAATGAGTTCTGGAGAATAGAGAAATTTGTTGTCTTGGGTTTTGAGATCTTGAAATGTAGTAAATAATGTGTGGGTGCCTAGGTACTCTTCTAGGCTTGAGAGACAGCTGAGAAAAACACTGTTATTTAAAAAAAGTGTTTACTAAGGTAAGGGAGATTTAGAGAGGAAAATGAAATGAAAAGATAATGACCAACATTTGCAAATGCTTTGTAGTAAATATAGTAAATAATGAAATTGTGAAATCTGTCTGCTCTTTGCTCTGCCAATCTCCCATATGCATAGCCTGACACTTGCTTCTCTAGCTGAAAGAGTTACCTCCAGGGGTCAGTAATATTTCAGTTCACATACAGCCACAGCACTTGAAATTATGACTGATTTGTTTTCATCTCCTCACTTGCTTTTCATTTGAAAATACTTTCTCATAGAAAACTTTCCAATATGCTCCATTCAACAAACAGCTTAGGTGTTGGTGTTTGTGAAGAGAATATCTGTTTTGAAGTAAATGCCAAGTTTGATCAGATCTATTGCAGTTGGTTTCTCCTAGCTGTTTATTTTTCATTCTGTGAAGGTATGATTGCATTCAGAAACCATGCAAACCTATTTCAAAGACCCTTATCATTTCCTAGTGCTAGTTCTTCCCTTAAACTAACTACTGTCTTGAAGCTGCTGTGGAGTTGGGGTAATCAAAACAATATTAAGAGCCTTATTCTATCAGAATCCTAAATGACTTCAAGACTAGAACTTTGAATAGTGCTATATTCAGATTGATAATGGCTCACTGTACTATTGGAAATGTGATTTCCTAATTTCTCTGTATCTCTTGTCACAGCCATAAAGTGTGGGTAAAATCGTTTTGCTTCTTCAGTTATATAAAGTCATCCTTATCAGCAATCGTAAGCATTTATTATCAATTTATGAATGGAGCCATGCTTGGCAGTGAGAGGCAGATCATAACTTCCTCTAGAATATGCTTAATTTCTTTCAGTGTAACACTGTGATACACTGAATATGTTTATGACACACATATAATTGAATAATAAACATTTATCTGAATGAATAAGTATAATGTTCAGGTGTTTGCATTATATAGAACTAAGGAGTTATTGAATTTATATAAGAATTAGTGAAGAGAAAGTTGAGCTACATTTTATGTTTGGACATGGTAATGGGAAAATGTGTTTATTCAGGCAATTAATCCACAAAGGCTTTATTGAGTACATGGGGTTTTAAAAGCAGTAATGACACTTGGCAGTGATGTGATAAGATAAAATGGCACTTTAAACCGAGGATGGCAGTGACCCTTCTATTTTCTTGGCTCAATAAAATGTTCATTAGGGTTCAGTGGGTAGCAGTTCCACGCAGAACAGGGCTGTAAAATTGTGAGAGGGAAAACTATTCAAATGAAACTCCTGTTTCAAGGTTGAAGTTGATACAAAACTGAGGATAAAGAGAATCTTTTAATTCTCATGTTGTTTTCAATAAATTGATATGCTTTTGATAATACTCCTAAATCCTTGAAAATTCATGCTGTGCAAATTTATTTCAAAATGAATGTACATAATATCAAACCACCTATGACAAATAAATGGCTTGAAAATAGGGAAGACATAACCACACTGGTGTTTTAATAAAATTAGTCTAAATTGTGGGGAAAAGAAAGTCTTTTTGTTTATGGATTCAAACTCTTTAGGAAAAAAAGTTATTTTAAAAATTACTTTAGGCTAGTCATGGTGGTATATGCCTATATACCTAGCATTCAGGAGGCAGAGGTGAGAAGATCATGAGTTGGAGGCCAACCTGAGCTACATAGTGAAACTCTAAGAAAAACAAACAAACAAACAAAACCTCTGCCTACTTTAGAATATGACTTTCAGTCATTGCTTGTAACAGTACAACTTTTCTAGTAGTAAATGTTCTCTAGTTACAAACGTTCTGTAAAATTTGATGGACAACAAATTCCATTTAAAGATGGAAAAGTACTTATGTGAGAGAACAACTAAGAAGCATTCAATGGAAACATAAAAATTTTTAGATAAGAAAAAGTCATGAAAAATGAGACTTGTACTATGTAAAAGGAATATCATATAATTTTGTTTCTATATCATGTGTCAAGAAAGAAGCCAGAATTTTGAAAAGGCAAATGAAATCTCATCTCTAATGTTTCTGTTCTCAAACAGCCTGAGCAGGCAGACTAGACACTTAGATCCAGACAAAATACCATATATAGGTAACTAGTCACTGAGTCTTCAAGTCTTTCAGTCTGAGAAATCAAAAGAATTGAGTACAAATTGCTGGGAAGGGCTACTGATTACCAAAAAGTTTCATATCAATTCTCTTTTTATTCCCTTTCCTCTCTTTGGCATACATTTCTGTTTATTTTAATACCTATTTAGGTTTATATATCCACCACCACAATCAGGATATAGAGCAGTTCCATCCCCTAAAAGTAACATGTCATCCTTTGATAGTGACACCTGTCTCTCTCCCAGATTCTGGAAATCACTGATCTGTTTTGTGTTTCCAGAATCTATTACAATTGAGATAATATAGTAAATAACCTTTACAGATTTGCTTCCTTCATTATTCAGCATATTACCTTTTTGAGTCATTGATGGTGTTTCTTGTGCTGATAACTTCCTCCTTTTTATTGACAAGTAGTTTCTTGTGCATATCATAGTTTGTTTATCCATTAATATTTTGGAGGATATGTGGGTTCCTTCTAGGTTGGGGCAACTAAAAATAGACCTGCTATATACACTCATTTGCTGATCTTGTGTGAACATAAGATTTCATTTCTTTACTGTAAATACCAAAGAATAACATTGCTGGATAATATGGTAAAAGTGTGTGTTTAATTTTATAAGAAAACTTCCAAGTCTGTTTTCCAAGTGGCTATACCATTTTGCTATCCCATTAGCAATGTATGAGGGTTCTAGTTGTTCCATGGCTTCACAAGCAGTTGGTATTATCAGTATTCTTTTAGACATTTTCTTAGGACTGTACTGGTACCTCCTTGTATTAGCTTCACATTTCTACAATGAAATACCTAAGGTAATTAACTTATAATGAGAAAAAATTTGTTTACCTCACTGTTGTAGAGGTTCCAGTCCAAGACTGAGCAGCCTCATTGCTTTGAGCCTCTGGTAAGGGTACCAAATGGCAATGTCAGATATTATGGGCCAGAGGAAAGTATTTTCTTCATCAGTTAGGAAGCAAAGAGACAGAATGAGACTAGAGTCCCACAGTCTCCTTCAAGAGCACACCCCGATTGCCTGAGGACCTTACACTTAACCCTTCCTCCTAGCGTCAACAGCACGTCTGAATAGAACCACACTGGAGACCAAACCTTTAACACATGAACCTTTGGGAGATACTACCCATATTCAAATCATAACACTCCTCATCCTTTTAATTTGCATTTCTCTAATAGCTTTAGATGTTAAAGGTCTTTTATGTGCTTATTTGGGCTGGGATCTAGCTCAGTTGGTAGAGTGCCACTCTGCAGTCTGTGACGTCCTGAGTTTGATTCCCAGCACCACAAAAATGGGAGAAGGACCTGGCAATCCACTCCCAAGGCAATCCTGAAACAATCAGCCATTGAAAACCCTATAAGGGTCGCTATGAGTCAGACACGACTCGACGGCACCTAACAACAACAGCAACAACAATGTGCTTATTTACCATCCTAATATGTTCGTTGGCAAAGTGTATGTTCCAGTGCATTGCAAATTTAAAAAAAAATTAAGATAATTGCGAATTCACATGCAGATGTAAAAAATAATGTGGAGAGCTTCTTTGTATACTTTATCTACTTCCTACCTATGATATCAGTTTGCATAAGTATAGTATACTACAACCAGGATATTGACATCAATACAATCCACCAATTTTATGCAAATTTCCCCAGTTATACTTGCACTAAATTGTGTGTATTAAGTTCTATATAATTTTATAACTGGTACAGATTTGTGTTTCTATCACTACAGTCAAGGTACTGAACAGGTCCACCACCACAAGGATCTCTGTTTTTATCCTTTTATAAACACGCCTATACTCTTCTTGTGATTCCCCCCACCTTATCCCAGTCCATGGCAACCAATAATTTGTTCTACATTTCTACAATTTTGTCTTTTTAAAATGTGTGGAAGCTGAAATTGTGATCTTTTTGGATTGGCTTTTTATATTCAGCATGATTTCCCAGGGACACATCCAAGTTGTTGAATGTATAAATTGATTATTCCTTTTTAGTTTTGAGAATTTACATGTCACAATTTGTTTAGCCATTCACTTGTTGGACATATGGGCTGATTCCAGTTTCTGACTGTTATGGATAAAACTACTATGATCATTCATGTAAAAAATTTATGTGACCATGTTTTCATAACTTTTTGGTAAATGCCCAAGAGTACAATCACTGAGTCATCTGGTAGTTGCATATTTAGTTTTATAAGAAACTGCCACACTTTTCCAGTGTGCCTGCACCATTTTACATTCCTACAAGCAACCTAGGTGATCAGTGTCTTTTATTAGTCAGGGGTCTCCAGAGAAACAGACTGACGGGAGAGATGGATAAATAGATGATAGGTAGATAGATAGATAGATAGATAGATAGATAGATAGATAGATAGATAATAGACAAAAAGGGATTTACTAGGGGAATTAGCTCACATGATTATGGTGGTCAAGAAGTCCCACGATATGCCCTGTGCAAACTAGAAAACCAGGGAAGTCGATAGCACGGCTCCATCCAAGCTCAAACACGTCAGAAAAAAGACAGCCAATAGTGTAACTCTCCATCAGAGGCTGAAGGCCTGAGAACCTGGAGGACTGTAAGTTCTGTAGTCGAAAGTCTGGAGAACCTGGAGCCCTACTGTACAAGGACAAGACAAAAAGAGTGTCCTATCTCCAGAAGAGAGAGTGAATTCATCTCCCCTCTACCTTTTTGTTCTATCTCAGCCCTTAGCTCATTGGATGGTACCTATTCACATTAGGTGAGAATTGATCTTCCTTACTCAGTTCATTTATTCAAATGCAGATCTCTTCCACAAACACACTTATAGACATACCCAGAGATAATTCCTTTCAACCTATTTGGATATCCCTTGACATAGTTTAGTTGACACCTAAAATAAATTATCAGAATATCTGTTGTTTATTTTTGGGAGAAGGACCTGGCAACCCCCTCCCAAAGATCAATCTGCCATTGAAAACCCTATGAACAGCAGAAAAGCACTGACAATAGTGTCGCTATGAGTCGGATACCGACTCGATGGCACCTAACAACAACAACAACAACATTGTTTATTTACTTTAGCCATTATGATAGTGTATAATGATATCTCATTTTGGCATTAATACATTTCACTTGCTAATGATGTTGAACATCTTTTCATGTGCTTATTTGCCATCTGTATATTCTATTTGGTAAAATGTTTCTTCAAGCCTTTTGCTAATTTTCTAATTTCTTGTATGTGTTTTTTTTTTTTTGGTTTTGGAGAGTTCTTTATATTCTACATGATATTTCTTTGTCAAACATGTAGTTTACAAATATTTTGTCCCAATCTGTAGAGTGTCTTTTCATTTTTTTCTTTTTTCTTTTTCATATGAACTTTCACAGAGGAAAAGTTTTTTTAGTTCACTTTCCAGCTTTTCCTTTTACAGATCATGCTTTTGGTGTCACGTCTAAAAACTCTTGTCTCATATTAGATCACAAAGATTTTTCTTAGCTTCCTCTAAGGGTTTCATAGTTTTATATTTATGTCCATTAATAGTTGCATAAGGTGGAAGGTTTGGATCAGGCTCATTTATTGCTATGGAAGGCAAATTGGTCCCATCCATTTATTGAAAAGGCTGTCCTTCCTCTACTGAGTTTCTGTGATGTTTAGTCTTGTCTATCAACTTGACTGGATTAAAAGATGCCTAGGACTAGTAAAGCCTGCAGCCATACCACTGTGGCATCCGATCCGATTGGATCAGATCTGGGAAGCTAAACAGGGTTGCCCTGGTTAGTCCTTGGACAGGAGACTGCCTGGGAATACCAGGTGCTGTAGGCTTGGGAGAAGGACCAGGGAACTCACTCCCCAAAAGCAATCAGCCATTGAAAACCCTTAAAGAGCAGAGAAGCACTGACAATAGTGTTTCATCTGTTGTACACAGGGTCGCTATGAGTGGGATACCAACTGGACGGCACCTAACAATAACAACAGGACTTGTTGTTAGTTGTTGTTAGGTGCTGCTGAGTCGGTATCCGACTCATAGTGACCCTCATAGGGTTTTCAATGGCTGACTGTTTCGGGATTGCCTTGGGAGTGGATTGCCAGGTCCTTCTCCCATTTTTGTAGTGCTGGGAATTGAACTCCAGAGACTACAGCTCAGCGCTCTACCAACTGAGCTAAATCCCAGCCCAACAACAGTACTAGTAAAGCATAATTCTAGATACATCCATGAGGGTGTTGCCAGAGAAGATTGACAGGTCAGCCAACAAATGAAGAGGAAAAACCCCAAATGTGGGTAGCACCATTCAGTAGGCTGGGGTCCCAGATAAAATAAGGGGAAGAAGGAAAAAACCAGCCAACACATTCAAGCTCCACTTTTCCAGAGCATGTGTTTTTATTTGCTGCTGCCATTGTCTACAGATATCAGATTAGTTTCTTTTGCCTTTCAATGCATACTCAATACCAGTGACTCTCCAGGGAGCTTTCAAGCCTCAGCCTAGGACATGGACTGCTGAGATTTCCAGCTTCTTAAACTGAGTGGCTATGGAGTTTGCTGCCTTTCCAGCATACAGATGGCCATTGTTGGACCACCCTGCCTCCTATCCTGTAACCCAACTGAATAAATCCCCAATGGAATATACAGAGAGTGCCAGAAAAATGTATATACATCTTGGGATGAAAACTTTCCTTTTTGCTGTTTTGAGAGTGTGTTGTATGCTTGCTCTGATGCGATAATAGAAATATAATCCAGAATGTCATAGTACATATCACTACCGTAATTCTGTAATTTCTATTGAAAAGATTATATATATATGTATATATATATATATATATATATATATATATATATATATATATGTATGTATGTATATTTGTTGTTGTTGTTAGGTGCCATCGAGTCGGTATCCGACTCATAGCGACCTTCTGTACAACAGGGGAAACACTATTGTCAGTGCTTCTCTGCTGTTCATAGGGTTTTCAATGGCAGATTGATTTTTGGGAAGGGGTTGCCAGGTCCTTCTCCCAGCCTACAGCTTCTGGTGTTCCCAGGTGGTCTCCCATCCAGGTACTAACCAGGCCCGACCCTGCTTAGCTTCCGAGATCTGACGGATCGGATGCCACAGGGCTATAGCTGCAGGCATATATATATATATATATATATATATATATATATATATATATATAGTCTTAAAATATGTATAGTTTAGTCTTAAACTTAAAATGTGTATAGTTTTAAAATGTGTATAGTCTTAAAATGTGTATAGTTTTTGGCATCCCTGGTATATATATATGGGGCTGCAGTATAGCTCAGTTGGTAGAATGCTGCTTTGTGCTCTCTGAGGCCCTGGGTTTGACTGAAAAAATGGGAGGACATGACAGCCCACTCCCAAAAAGCAATCAGCCATTGAAAAACCCTATGAATAGCAGAGGAGCACTGAAATTGTGCTGGGCATGGCACATTGTCGGGGAGTATTTTGCTGTGTTGTACATAGGGTCGCTATGAGTTGGACTGTACTTGACGGCACCTAACAGCAACATATATACTATTCCTCTAGAGAACCCTAGTTAATGCATCTGCACTTTCATAAAAAAATCAATTGATTATACCATTTCTGTATTCTCTGTTCTATTCCACAGAACTGTGTATTTCCAGCAATGCCACACTGTCTTGATTAGTGACACTATAATAAGTCTTAATATGAGTAGAGTGAGTCTTCCCACCTTACTCTTGTTTATCAAGCTTATTTTACCTATTGTAGATCTTGTGCCTTTCTCTATAAGTTCTCACATAAGCTTTGTCTATGGCTATAAAAATGTCCTTGGATTTTGATAGTAATTTTTGTTAACCCGGTGTGTCAGAGAGGATTGGCATTTTTACTATGTTGAGTCTTCCAGTTCCTGAACATGATATGTCTTTCTACATGTTTAGGTCTTCTTTGACATCATTGTAATCAGCATTTTGTAATTTTCAGCATACAGATTGTATGTTTGTCTTGTTAACTGTGTATTTAATTCTTTATTTTTTAGCAGTTTTAGTAGTTTGGTGTTTTAAAATCTGGTTTCTGCCTATTCCTTGTTAATATATAAGTATTCAATTGATTTTGGTGGTTTGATCTTATATTCTGTGTCATTGAAGAACTCATATAATTCTGGAAGGGTTTCTGCAGTTTATTTTCTTCCTTCTTTTCTGATCCAGACTACTTTTATTTCTTTATTGTGCCGTATTACTTTGGATAAAACTTTCATCACTATACTTAATAATAGCAGTGAGAATGGACATCCTTATTTTGTTTCTAACTATAGGGGGAAAGCATTTGTTCTTTCACCATTAACTATAATGTTAGCTGTGAGGGTTTCTTCTTTTACTTTTTTTAGTAATTTTTTGTTAGTATACAACTTAATGGGTTTCATTATGACATTTCCATACCTGCATGTCTTTAACATTGCTCATGTTCACATTGCCCATTATTACCCTGTTGTGACCCCTCCCACCTCCCACATTCCCTTTTTTCCCACCAATGATCCCCTTCTACTTTCATGTTAGCTGTAGTTTTTGTAGATGCTCTTGATCAAGTTAAAGAAGTTGTCCTGTTTTTATTTTCCTAAGATATTTTTAAATAATGTGTGTTAAATATCATCAAATGTTTTATGCATCAATTAATAAGATTATGTAATCTTTCTTTTTAGCCTGTTAATATGGTGATATATTGTAATTTATTTTTGAATATTTAACTAAGCTTGCATCTATGAATTAGCTTCAGGTGGTTATGGTATATGGTTCTTTTTATACATCATAGGGTTCAGTTTGCTAATATTTTGTTGAGGATTTTTGCATCAAAGCTAATGAGACATATTGATATATACTTTGGGTACTCTGCATAGCTTTGGTATCATAGTAATAATAACTTAATAAAGTAAATCAAAAGTGTTCCCTCTTCTCTTTTCGGCAAGAGATTGTATAAAATTGGCATTAATTATTTTCAAATATTTAGTAGATCTGCAAGTTAGCTTTTCTTGTCATTGTGGCAAAATACCTGACAGAACAATTTAAGGAGAAAGGATAGGTTTATTTGGCTCACAGAGCAGAGAATTTCAGTCCATAGTGGCAAAGAATCATTGTGACAGGGCCTGTGGAAGAGGACTTCAAATTATGGTATATCAAGAGAGAGACAGTGCATTTACCAGGACTGGGGACCATGTGAAACCATCAAAGACCCACTACGTATTCCCACCAGCTAAGTCCCACCTCCTGATGTAGTCTCCCAAAACAGCATCATCACCTGGGGTCCTAGAGTTCAAATATGAACTTTGGGGGACTTTTCAGGTTTAAAGCATAGCACTCTGCCTGGCCCTTTAAAGTTCATGGCCATCTCATAATGCAAAATGGATTCAGTCCAACTTCAAAAATCCCCAAAGTTTTACCAGTCCTAATATTGTTCAAAAGTCCACGCCTTTACTGAGACTGAAGGCAAACTTAGCTATAAACGCCTGTAAATCAGAAAGACAAGTTGCATACTTCCAACATACAATGGCACAGAGTATACATTCCCATTCCAAAAGGGAGAAATGGGGGCAGAGCAAGGAAAGATAGGACCAAAGCAACAGTAATATCCAACTGGGTAAACATTGAATCCAGAAGCTCCATGTCTGGCATCTGGCACAAGTGGTGACATCATCTAGACTCACACAGGCTTAGGCAGCTGTGCCTCTATGATTTTGTGACTTACAGGCCACATGGCCCCTCTTCATTGCTGGTGGATTTCTGTGGCAGATGTTCCACATTGCTAGCATCTCTAGAATATTTTGGGGCCTCCATTGCAGCTTTGGCTAGAGTTTAGCTCAGTTAGTACAGTGTTGCTCTGCATTCTATGAGGACCCAGTTTCAATCCCCAGCACAGTAGAAATGGGAGAAGGACTTGGCAATCCACTCCTAAAGCAATCCAGAAACAATCAGCCATTGAAAACCCTATGAGAGTCACTATGAGTCCAAATGGACTCAACAGCACACAACAAACAAAAGCAATTGCAGCTTAGGCTTCACCCTCAAAGCTTCATGCAGCAGCCCCTCAGGGGATCTTCTGCAAGAAATCCAATTCTGCCACACATTGCCTGGCCTCACTGGCTATTCTCTGGAACATTGATGGTATCACAAACAACCCCATAACTCTTGCATTCTGTATGCCTGAAAAATACCACCATATGGATGATGAGAAGTTCTGCTTCCAGGTTGAGCAGTGTCTGGGCCCTGTTGGACTATGGTTGTAGCAGCATTCCCTTTTAACTGTCTTTGATATGCAATGTAAACAAAGTGAAAGAAAGACCTGTTATCTCTGCCTCCCTTTTTTCCCTAATCTTTTACAACTAGTTCTTATTCACATGGCATTCTAAATTCTAAATAGAGGCATCTGTGACACTGCTGCTTCCCTCAGGAAACACTTATTGATGTACAAAAGGTGTGTGTTTTAACAGGCAAAACAGGAGGCCAGGCTTGAACCTGACTTTCAGAGAAAAAGATGGAGGAAAGCTCCCACTCTGGAGACTTTCAAAAAAAAAAAGGCAAGAAAGCAGATCTAGGGCAAGAATGATGCCCCAAACAGAGAATGAGCAAGGATTTTCTATCCACTGTCCTATAAAACCCTGAAAACCAGCTGGGTGTGGTGGCACATGCCTATAATCCCAGCAGAACAGAAGGAGAAGGCAGCAGGATTGTGAGTTTGAGGCCAGAGGCAACCTGTGTAATGTAGTGAGACCCTGACTCAAAATAAAAAATAAAAAGTAGGCTGAGGGTGCAGCCCAATAGTACAGCACTTGCAATATATGTTTGAGGCCCTGGGTTCAACCCCTAGATGCTATAAATAAATAAATAAAAAAAACCTGAAAATTAAGCCAGCCTCAAAAATGATGATTTTGAGAGAAAATATCTGCCCCATTTTCCTCAAGCCCTGATTTGAATTAACATGTCTCCTCTACCAATCTGTCTTCTGTTTTTTCAGGGGAAGCTACAAGTAGTAGAATGTACAGGCTCAAGTTCCAATAGACCACCTTTAATTTCTTCCATCAATGTTTCGTAGTTTTCAGCATACAGATCTTAAATTTGTTTTGTTAGCGTTATACCTAAATACTTCACTTTTTGTATCTGTTACAAGTTGTATTGTAAAATTTTCTGTTCTTAATAGTACGTTACTAGTCTATGTACTATATTATTGGTTTGTAGGGCTAAACTCCTAAGCTCACTTACTAGTTCTTCTTAGTGGAGTTTTTCATACATCCTTGGGATCATATAGGTAAATGAACACATTGCTTGTGAATATAGATAAGTTTTATCTCTTCCTTCTTTACGTGTGTGTGTGTGTGTGTGTGTGTGTGTGTATGCTGAGGATAGAACCCAGAGCCTTGAGCATACTAACAAAACTCTGAGCTACAACCTCACACCTCCTTTGTTATTTCCTTATTTCGATACTGGATAAAAAGTCCAGTATGATGTTTAATAGTAATAAAGTGTGATCATTGCCTTTTCTTAATCTTAGGTGGGAAGTACTCAATCTGTCATGATTAATTATGATGTTAGCAGTAAACTTTTTTGTATATAGTCAACCATATTTATCTGCAGGCTCTGCATTCACAGAATCAACCAACAGCAAATCAAAAATATTTTAAAAGAAAATTGTGTCTACATTAAACTCAGACAAATTTTTTTCTTGTCATTATTCCCTAAACAATATAGTACAACTACTGTTTACATGGTATTTGTTTTCTATTAGGTATTATAAGCACTCTAGAGAGGATTTAAAATATGTGGGAGTATATGCATATGTTCTATGCAAATACTACACTATTTTATATAAAGAACTGACCATATGTGGATTTTGGTGTCCTTGGAGTTCCTGGAACCAGTCTCCCATTGATATCAAGGGATGACTGTATGCCTGTAATCAGGTTGTAGAAGCTCATTCCCTCCAATTACTAGTTTGCTGAGAATATTTTTATCATTAATGAGTTTTGCATTTTTCCAAATGGTCTTTCTACATCCGGATATTAATGATTATGATTTTTTTCAAATTTAAACTGTTTGTATGTGTATTACATTAATTTCCTTCTGAATGTTAAATTAGCCTTGCATTTTTGAGGATGAATTCCACTTGGTCATGATGT
>VMDO01036879.1:0-14788 GCA_007922755.1 Pedetes capensis
CTCATAGCGACCCTCTGTACAACAGGGGAAACACTATTGTCAGTGCTTCTCTGCTGTTCATAGGGTTTTCAATGACAGATTGATTTTTGGGAGGGGGTTGCCAGGTCCTTCTCCCAAGCCTACAGCTTCTGGTGTTCCCAGGCGGTCTCCCATCCAGGTACTAACCAGGCCTGACCCTGCTTAGCTTCCGAGATCTGACGGGATCGGATACCACAGGGCTACAGCTGTAGGCGCAAAATATATAGTGTCCTATATTTTGTCTGATTCTCCAGCTTTTGTTGATTTAAAAGAATAAAAGAAATGACAATGTTTTGATGTTTCATAGAACCTCTGACATTAAAACCTGGCATTTGCATTTATTTTCTTAAAATACCACTATTCCATCTTTCTTGCCCCAGTGCATGTACTACCACAGCGAGATACTCAGAGAACAGGCTGTTCCAAGCTACGGGACTGACAAACATTATTTTGATTATTAAAACAAAAATACTAATAGTTTAATCCAGCAAGAGGCTAGAAGAAAAACAGAATTAGATCCTACCAATAAAGTTAAGGTTGTTGTTGTTGTTGTTAGGTGCCATCGAGTCGGTATCCAACTCATAGAGACCCTCTGTACAACAGGGGAAACACTATTGTCAGTGCTTCTCTGCTATTCATAGGGTTTTCAATGGCTGATTGTTTTTTGGGAGTGGGTTGCCAGGTCCTTCTCCCAAGTCTACAGCATCTGGTGTTCCCAGGCGGTCTCCCATCCAGGTACTAACCAGGCCCGACCCTGCTTAGCTTCAGAGATCTGACGGGATTGGATGCCACAGGGCTATAGCTGCAGGCCCCAAAAGTTAAGGTAGGATGCACATTTTACCTCATCAATAAGTAAGGTATTCATATTTTGAAATCTTTGTTATGAAGTTTTTAAACATAGGTAAATGGAATAGTAAAACAGCCCCTCACATCACCTAGATTTGACAGTTACCTACCTTCTGCCATTTGTGAATCATCTATGCATCTAGGCATTCTTCATTCCTTTTGCTTTGGAGGTAAAATTGAGACTTTTATTTTACATATTCAAAGGCAGTATACCTATGTTAAAATATCCTATCATTTTATTGCTTTATAGTATAGCAATGTAACATTTTATATTTCATCTTATCTCCTTAATAAAACATGTGGCAAAAAATATCCTTTGTCCTCAAAGCCTAAAATATTTTTTATTTGTTTTCTCATATATAAAGTTCGCCAAACCCTGATTTAGAGCATGAACTTCCTTTTATCATCCATGTGGCCTTTAATGAGTCATTTAATCTCTCTGAGTTGGTGTTTAATCATTTATAAATAAGAATAAAAGTCAAATCCAACTCATAGAATTGCTTTGAGACTGAAAAGAGTTAATCTATTTATAACACTCAGAACAGAGTTTGGCCCTTGGAAAGCACCAAGTATTAGTTTTATCATCATCATCATTATGATTGCTAGTATCATGGGTGATGGTAGTGGTCATATTGGAGTCATATAAACCAATGGGCTTCTGGTGGCATTTATGTTAGTCTTATGGAAGTAAGTCGTTCTGTCCTGGACCATTTCTGTATAAAAGGAAGATAATAATCCTTTCCTTGTTACTCTTTTGTGAGGAGTGAAGATAATATGGCTTTATGATATGGACAAGATTGATGCAATTGAGGCTGTTGTTATTACTGTGTTTTTGTAGGCACTCTCATTTGGATATCGTGGGGCAGGTGCATCCTTGTAGAGATCTTGCTAACAGGTCCCCAAGAGGCCTCAGGAGGTTATTTGCTGCAGTCTGGAATCTAGGGCTCAGCTTTGAAGGTCTAGGACCCTTATTTTGTTGTTTCTCCAAGAACAATGTTTTCCTTCTTGAGCAAATTTCAAATCATGAGACTGATGTGCAAATCTTTACCATTAAAACCAAAACTTTTAAAATGATCAGGTGCTAACATCCCTAGATTGTATTTCATTATCCAGTGCATAACCCTCCATGGACATTTGCAAGTGGATTCAGCACAAGGGCCATTTCTTAAATCACTTCCATGTCTAGTAGATAAAGCCAAAGAAGACTCCATCCTATCTTCCACTGGTGGTTGTGCCTTTGGATGACCTGAGTCAGGGCTGGGATGGGATGTGTCTATATTTGATTGATTGAGTCTCTGCTTTGAGAAGGATAGGGGATTAGTTGACATTCTTTCTTTTGCTATGTAGATGTAGTAAATCAGATTATGGCCCAGGATCCCAATTATAGAACTGTGGGCAAATAAATCCAGGGTGCCCTGAGGTAGGGGACCTAAGTGACTTGGGAGAGCTACTGGTCTTGTATTCATGTGGAAGTATTTTGATGCCTTACAGTGAAGTTTGGTATACTTGTTGACTAGTGCTTTGTGCCCTGAACTTTTTAAGCCTTGAACTATGAATGGCACAATATATCCAGAAAGTGAAATCAGAACCAGTATTCATAAGAGGAGAAAGAAAGCTATTAGGAATTTTAACATTTATCTTCATGATGCAAATATTTGCCTCTTAGAAGAGATACTTATTTGGGAGGAAAGGAAGGACTCCCTAACATTTCCTTATAATAATATAAACTTGTTTATGAAACCAGTTATGGGTGAAATGAGGTGATTATGGTTTCAGATCTGCACTGTACCCAATATACTTACAATCTTTAATAACAGTAAAATGCATTAAACATTTCCCCTCGTTCTGAGGTGTGTTGTTTCTGTCATTAGGATGTCCTTGGTGAGTACATTAAAATAATTGATTGATGTTATGCTTAGAAAAAATTTCAATGAGTTTTTCAGAACTGTAAATGAATTATAATGCATACAAATGCAAGCACAAATAGCAAAATACCTCTTATGTTAGGTACATTGCTCAAAATCAATCAATCTTTCTTGGTAGACTTTGGCTTAAATTTCCAGTTCCATTTTTTCCCCCAATCACTACATTTTGTATGTGTCATGAATTTTTCTAATCATCTTATTTATTAGAGTTCTAAAGATCATAAGGAATAGCATTTGATCTACTATTGCTACCTAGAAGCAATATAGTAATTTTTAATTATAAATATTACCTGGAGCATTATTATATAGTGTACAAAATTATTTCATACAGCAGGTATTTGTTGAGGATCTACTGTGTACCAGGCTTTGTTCTAGATTCTGAATACAGTAGATGACAACAATAAATAAAAAATCTGTCATAGGCTTACTTACTCATGGGAGGAGGCAGAAATGAAACCAAATGAATAACTACATGTAGAGCTAAATGATGATGATAAGTACTGTGAGAAATAATGAAACATGAAGATGGGATAGGGATGGATGTGTGTCTCACTCATAGTGACCCTATGTACAACAGGCAAAACACTATTGTCAGTGCTTCTCTGCTGTTCATAGGGTTTTCAATGGCTGATTGCTTTTTGGAAGTGGGTTGCCTTGTCTTTCTCCCAAGCCTACAGACTTGGTGTTCCCAGGTGGTCACCCATGAAAGTACTAACCAGGCCTGATCTTGCTTAGCTTCTGAGATCTGATGGGATTGGACGCCACACTGGTACAGATGCAGGCAACACAATTACTAGAATGAGCAAATCCCTCTCAATAATAAACCTAAATATTAAATGGCCTCAATTCTCTATTTAAAAGACATAGACTAGCATATTGGATTGAAAGACAAGATCTAACAATTTGTTGTCTTCAGGAAATACATCTCACTGGCAAACTCACTTACAGACTAAAAGTAAAGGATAGAAATTGATATACCAAGTTAAAGGAAGCCAAAAAAAGAAAAACAGGAGTAACCATCCTTATCATTTTTATATCAGACAAAGTAAACTTCTAAAGTTAATCAGAAGAGATAATGAAGGTAAGTACGTATTAATAAAGTGAACAATTGATATGAATATTTAACAATTATAAATATATGTGCACTGAACATTGGAGCACCTAATTTCATAAAAAAACACTATTGGACATAAAACCACAGAGAGGTCTATTTACAATAATTGTGGGTGACTTCAATATCCCACTGTCATCAGTAAATACAATATCCAGACACAAATTCAACAAAGAAACTTCAGAGTTAAACAGCACAAAACATCAAATGGACTTAACAGACATTTAAAAAATATTCCATCCAAAAGCTACAGGACACAAATTCTTCTCAGCAGCCCATGGAACTTTTTCTAAAGTAGATAACATTCAGGCCATAAATCAATTCTTAACAAATACAGGAAAAGTAATTTTGTGGATTTTATTGGATCATAATGGAATAAAAAATAGAAATCAATAGCAACAGAAATTAAAGAAATACAAATACATGGAGATTGAGCAATATACTTTTACATGATCAGTGGGTCCTTAAAGAAATCGGAGTAGAAATTTTTAAAAATCCTAGAATCAGATAAAAACAAAAACACAACATATCAGAACACTTGGGATATAGCAAAGGCACTTCTAAGAAGAAAGTTTATAGGTATGAGTGTCTACATTAGAAACTCAAAGAGTAATCAAATAATGTTGTACCTCAAGGTCTTATAAAACAAGAACAAGCAAAACCAGAAATCAATAGATGGAAAGAAATTATAAAGGTGAGAGCAGGAATTAGTGAAATGGAAACTAAGAGAATAATAAAAGAACTAATGAAACAATGTGGTGGTTCTTTGAAAATATTAGCAATATTGTCACACCCTTAGCCAAACTAACCAAAAGAAAAAGGAGAGTCAAATTAATAAAAATCGAGAAGAAAAGGGGACATCACAACAGATACCACTGAAATTCAAAGATTCATGAGAGAAAATTTGAAAACATATTCCAACAAAATAGAAAATTTTGATGAAGTGGATAAATTACTAGACATATATGACCTACCAAAATTAAATCAAAAGGATAAAAACAACTTACATAGACATATAAGGGGCAGCAAGCCTGAAGTAATAATAGTCTCCCAACAAAGAAGAGCCCAGGACCAGATCGATTCACTGCCAAATTCTATGAGATCTTTAAAGAAGAATTAACACCATTGCTCCTCAAACTATTCCATAAAATAGAAATGGAAGGAGCAGTACCCAACTCAATCCATGATTCTAGTATCACTCTGACACCAAAGCCAGATAAGGACACAACAAGAAAGCTACAAACCAATGTCCCTGATGAAAATAGAAAAAAAAAATTTAATAAAATAAATGCAAATCGACTTCAATAATACTTTACAAAATTATACACTATGATCAAGTGAGTTTCGTTCCAGGGATGCAAGGGTGGATCCAAATATGAAAGACAATAACTGTGATACAACACAAAAGTAGACTCACAGGCTGAAATCAAATGATCACTTCAATGGATGTAGAATATGCCTTTGACAAGTTCAACATCCTTTCCCCAGATAAAATCCCTGGAGCAACTGATAATTGAAGGAACATACCTCAGCATAATAAAAGCAATATATGAAAAACCTACAACTAATATACTAAATGGAAAAAAACTGAAAGCATTTTCTCTAAAGTGTGTCCACTCTCTCTACTGTTATTCACTATAGTAATTGGATTGTTAGCCACAGCAGTAAAGCAAGAGAAAGAAAGAAAAGGGATCCAAATAGGAAAAGAAGAAGTCAAATTCTCCCTATTTTCAGGTGAAATTACCCTATACTTAAAATACCCTAATGACTCCATCAAAAGACTCTTAAATACTTTCAGCAAAGTAGCAGGGCACAATCTATATACAAAAATCAGTAGTTTTTCTGTATACCAATAATTACTAGGATGAGAAAGAAATCACGAAGGCAATCTCATTCGAAATAGATTTTAAAAGAATAAAATACCTAGGAATAAACTTAACCAAGGAGGTGAAAGATCTCTACAATGAAAACTTTAAAGCACTGAAGAAAAAAATAAAGAAGACACTAGAAGATGGAACGACTTCCCATTTTCATGGATTGGAAGAATTCGTATTATGAGAATGGCTATATTACCAAAAACAATGTATATATTTAGTGCAGTCCCCACCAAAATTCTGCGACATTCTTTACAGAACAAGAAAGCATCCCAATATTCATATGGAAGCATGAAAGACACTGAATTGCTAAGGCAATTCTGAGCAGAAAGAGCAATGCAAGGAGCATCACAATACATAATTTTCAATTTTGCTACAGAGCCATGGTAACAAACACAGCATTGTACTGGCACAAAATAGGCATACAGCCCAATGGAGTAGTATAGAAGGTCCAGAAATAAACCCATGTAGGTACAGCTAACAGATTTTTGGACAAGTGCTAAAAAAAAATAAGTTGGAGAAAAGACAGCCTTTCAACAAATGATGCTAGAAGAACTGGATATCCTTATGTAGAAGACTGAAACTAGATCCCTCTCTCTCTCACCTTGTATGGAAAGCAGTTCAAAATGGGTCAAAGACCTTAATGTAAGACCTGAAACTTTGAAATTGCTAGAGAAAAGCACTTCAAGACATAGGTATAGGAAACAATTTTTCTGAAAAGGATTGCAGTAATACAGGACACAATAGCAAGAACTCACAAATGGGATTCCATGAAGTTGAAAAGTTTTTTCACAGTGAAGGAGACAATTATCAGAGTGAAGAGAGAGCCTACAGAATAAGAGAAAATCTTTACCAGCTAACATCAGATGGGATTAATATCTAGAATATATGAAGAGTTCAAAAAATTAAACACTACAAAAGCAAATTATCCAATCAAAACATAGGCAAAATTAACTGAACAGAGAGTTCTCAGAAGAAGAAATACAAATAGCCAAAAATCATATGATAAAATATTCAACATCCTTAACCATTAGGATAATCCAAATCAAAAGTACATTGAGATACTATCTCACCCTTGTCCAAATAGCTGGCATCAACCAAACAAACAATAAGAAATATTAGCAAGAATTTAGAGAGAAATGAATCCTAGTACACTGCTGATGGAAATGTAGTTTGGTGCAGCCACTATGGAAATGAGTATAGCAGTTCCTGAAAAGAAAAAAAAATAGAAATATCATATGACCCAGCTACTCCTGGGTATATATTGGAAGAGATATAAGTCAACATACCATAGAGACACCTGTAGATGTTTATTTTGGTGATATCCACAGTATCCAAGATGTATAATCAATAATAATAAAATAATAAAATATAATGTCCATCAATAGATGAATGGTTAAGAAAAATGTGATATATATATGCCATGGAGTTTTACTCAGTCATAAAAATAGACAAAATTATTGCCTTTTTTGGAAAATGGATGGAACTAAAGATCATCATTTAAGTGAAATAAGCCAGACTCAGAAAGACAAATGTCACATTTTTTCTTTCATATATGGATGTTATATTTTAAAATATAAAATATTAAAATATACAGGTCATGAAAGTAGAAGGGGGACTGTGAAGGGGGAGAAAAAGTACTAAAGAGACAGAGAAGGGAGAAATGAGAAGGATTAATAAGGGAAAGGAAGGGATATATCACATGTTTTGCCCTCAAGGAAAAATCTAGATTTATTTATGTATATGTATACACACACAAAGAAGTCTTGCAACTAGATGGGAGACCATTGGTTGGGAGAAAGGAGATGGGGGTCATGAGAGGGTAATGGGGAAGGTAAGCATAAGCCACGTACAATGATATGTATGTGTGGAAGTGTCAGAATGAAGCCCGTTATGTTATGCACTAACTAAAAACTACTAAAAATTACAGAAAAACCTGAATAAATGAATAAATCATACATATGGAAATGGTATTATTAGATGATAAAATACATGGCTGACTAGTTACATCAATTAGCTCCGGGTATGTATTATACCACCCTCAAAATTGATGGCAAGTGATAAACATTTTGCATGAGTCTTCTGAGTTCAGCTAAAGTAGTCTAGGATCAGTTGGCCCTCGGCTGGGTTCACCTGGGTGCCTGCAGGCTAGCTCTGCTCCACATGATTTGCATCTTACCACTGGGACCAGCGGGTAAGCCCAGACATACACTTCTTGAGATGATGGCAGAAGCACAACAGAACAAATGGAAATACACAAGGCTCCTTGAGGTCACGACTTGGACATGGCATAGTAGCCCTTCTGCCTCATTCTGTTGGCCAAAGCAGTCACTGGACAAAGCTCCAAAACAAAGGGTAGGTTAGGTAAGACCGCTCACAGTGAGACAGCACAGCAAAGTTATCTTACTGGGACCATATTTGCAATCTACCATGCCAGTTCATCATTGCTTTCCCTTATATTTCATTTATGTATTTAAAACTTTGAAATAAAGTGGTATGGTTCATGCATGCTTTCATAATTCAGTTCCTTCCTCTTCAAATAACAGGGGAGATGCATTTCCCATTCAGTTGTATATTCAGCACAGCCTAAAACAAATTTGAGATACTGAATTAGATGTCTACATAATCAATGACTTGCCCTTTTTCTCCATATTGTAGGTATATCTAATCAGATGGAAAAAATATTTTAAGCATGACTTCAAATGCACCTTGTAATTTCCCCAAATTTCTTCTAGAATATTAAGTACTGGTAATTTTACTAAGCTTGGTTATTATGACAGCCTATTTCTCTCCCTTTATGATATAAAAAATTGTCATGTTCCAAATAGCTCTTTCTCTGTTTTTTTTCTAAGACAGATGCGGTACTTGAAAATGAAATCTCAAAGCATGGTTATTAGTTTAAGTCTTGATAAATTCAGTAACAAATTATTGGTTTGCTTTGGGGTTGCTGACTTTTGGTAGAATGGTTTTCAAGCTGTTATTTGTCTTCCATGTGTCCATGTATTCTTCTGTATGGAAAATGTTTAGGAGGAGGAGGAGGGTTCACATGAATCCCGCCCATGGTTTTGTTAGGAAAACCTAGCATTCATGTCTTCAAAGACAGTTTCCTTGGGAGTTTTGATGAAGAGGCAGTGGAAGTGAAGTCCTTGGAAAACAAAATCCTTGAGAAGTGCAAAGAGCTTTCAATTAATGCACACCAGCCTGCTGGGTTTCCTCACACTAGCTCTGGGATGCCCATGGAGGTCCTGGTAAAGAACATTTGTTACTGTCTTCTATAGGCTGAGGTCCTAGGACTTCCTTGACAATCTGCTTGACTTTCCCTTCCCCCAATGTGTTGCTGTTGTTGCTATCCTAGTTGTTTTTAACAAAAGTAGTGGGACTCTTTAAGATAATTTTATCTCAAATCTCTGCAGTTTAATATAACAAAAAGGTTGTCATCTCCACTAGGTAACAGATTGGGAGAGAAAGTGAGGCCCTCAAGTGGGAGATTTTCAATTGATCAGGCTTAAGAGCATCCTCACTTCTCACCTTGCATGGGGCAGACTTCATGCAGCCATCACCAAGCAGATGGAAGGCTGAAAAAGATAGCTTGCTGTTTTTCCTGGAAAAGAAAGAGAAAGTGCATACCCACAAGTGATACCAGGCCCCACCAGAATCATGGACAGGAAAATTTAGGGGGTGAAAACTTTGTAAGCACCATGGGAGCTGGAACCCCCTCTGCCTCTCAAAGTAGGTACAGAGCACAGGATAGTGGACATGGCAGCAGGGAATCTAGATTCCTGTCTCACGTCTACTCATGAAAGGTTTGGGGCTCATCCCTTACCTTTTCATCTATAAAAATGAGGATTAAAATTTATTAGGATGGTTTTGAGGATCAAATGGGCTAATGGTTGGGAAATTACATTGAAAGTATCATAATAATGTTATATTACACATCTCTTGCATAGTGCTGTGCTTAGCCTGTAATTGCCTCTCTCCAATTCTCTTTCTAAATAGAGGTATTCCATTTCATTGACAAGAGTAGCAGCACATCATTAGCTCATTAGAGTGTGCAGTCTTCTGCAAGAAGTTACACTTATAATTTTGGAGACCTGAATGTAATGCTGAGAGAGTTTTGATATAAATGTCACTTCAAGCTCTACTTTCTTAATGAGAATAAGAGTCCTACTTTGCTTTCAAAAAATAGCTGTAATCGTTTCCCTCCATTGCCAGTTTGGTTACAACCTGCATACAGATCATACTCTTTCCCCTAGTCATAAAATGATACATTGTAAATGATTCAAGATAAGTTACATTCTGTAAAGAAGATCTAAAAGTTGTCAGCTGCCTATTTTTGAAATGTCTGGTTGGATTGTCTTGTGATAATATATCTACTTGTGTAAAATGTGGAGGGGATAAAAATCTTGACTGTTTGTTTGGTTCTGTTGCCATTTCCTTATTTTTTCCTTCTACTGTTTCCCAGTGTGGGAGGCTAGAGTTGTGGTTTTATGTCACATAAGTAGATATATGCAGTAGATCAGTAAGATAATAGTATATTGGATCATGCAAATAAGAGTTTGGGAAAAGCAAGGAGACCATCCAGGCTGTAGATGGAGCACTGGACTAGACCACACAGCTTGGCTTACTGGGAGAGTGTGGAAAATGATTACCTCCTTAGAAAGCCTCAGTGTCCTTGTTAAAAATCAAAAGGTAATCTTGGAAGCTTCTTTAAAAGCCTTCCAGCTATCTGCACTATTTCATCCATTGATTGACTGGCAGTGTTGCTAAAAGTTTTTAAATCTGGAGTGGAAAATTTAGGACAACTATGGTGACTACTTACTTCGTTGATAGATACTATTTTTAGTTATGGTTTATCATTAAAAGGACCTGTTTTTTTTTTGTGCATGGTACTGTGGGTTGAACCCAAGGCCTTGTGCTTGCATGCTTTGCAAGTGCTGGAACACTGAGCTGCACTCCCAGCATTTTTTTTTTTTTTTTTTTTTTTACTTTTTGAGACAGGGTCTCGCTAAGTTACAAAGACTGCCTGCCTCAGGTCTCAAACTTACAATCCTCCTGTCTTCACCTCCCGAGCCCCTGGGATTACAGTTATGCACCACTGCACCCTGCTTAGGACCTAATTTTTGTTTGAAAGTATATCTTTCTTATTAGTATTTTAATTGTACATATTGATGGGGGTATAGAATGATAATTCAGTTTGAATATAAAGAGTGCAATTATTAAATAAGAAATGTTGGCACTTTTGTTTCCTTAAACATTATACAAATTTTTTGGCTAACATGTAATGAAAATTGTAGATATTTATGAGGAATAGTATGATTTTATAAGTTGCATACTGTATAGTGATATTCATTATGGTATTTTCGTAGAATTGCATCCTGTATTTTGTGCTTGTCCTCTCTCTCTCTCTCTTTACCCTTCTCTTTTGTTCTCTTTCCTCCCTCAACTTCTCCATTACCTTTTCCCTCCCACTATCCCCACCCCGCATGTTGAGTCAACTTGTATTTGCCAATCTTAGACATGTGCAAATATGTATGTATGTATGTATGTATAATTTAAGGTAGATGTAGCTCCCAAATATGAGTGAAAACATATGGTATTTCTCTTTTTCAATCTGGGTTATTATGCTTAAAATGATGAATTACAATTCCATGCTTTTTGTTGCAAATGACATAATTTCATTTTTCTTTACTGCTGAATAACATTCACATCTCCCCCCCCCCCGTGTGTGTGTGTGTGTGTGTGTGTGTGTGTGTGTGTGTGTGTGTCATGTTTTTAAACTTAGTCCTCTGTTGATGAACATCTGGGCTGATTACATACTCTTGCACTTGTAAAAAGTGCTGCAATAAACATGAAAATACAGATGTCCTTGTGGTATGATGACTTATCTGACTTTGGGTATATTCCTAGAAGTGGTATGGCTGGGTCATATATTAATTCTATTTTCTGTTTTTGGGGGAACCTCTATACTGATTTCCATAATGGCTGAACTAATTTATAGTCCCACCAGCAGTGTAAATGGATTCCTTTTCCCCAAATTCTTACCAGCATTTGTTATTGTTTGTTTTGTTGATGTCAGCCATTATGACTGAGGTGAGATGGAATATCAGTGTAGTTTTGATTTGCGTTTCCCTGATAGCAAGGGTAGTGAACATTTTTATATGTTTATTGGCCATTTGTGTTTCTTCTTTTGAGAACCATCTGCTCAGTTCTATTGCCCATTTATTTATTGGATTATTTGTTACTTTGGTGTTTAATTTCTTGAGTTCTTTGAAACCCAGCTATTAATCCTCAACCAGATGTACAGGATACAGATTTTCTCCTATTCTGTGGGCTCTCCCTTTCTTTACTGTTTCTTTTGCTGTGAAAAAGCATTTTACTTTTATGTAATCCCACTTTTCAGTACTTGGTACAGATTCTTGGACTACTGAGTCTTGATAAGAAAGTACTTGCCAATGCCTATGTGTTGAAATGTGCTCCCTACATTTGTTTCTAGTAGTTTCAAAGTTCCCAGTTTAGTATTGAAGTCTCTGATCCATTTTGCATTGATTTTCTTACATGTCAAGAGGTATATGGGTCTACTTTCAGTCTTCTGGTTATGAATATCCAGTTTTCCCAGCACCATTTGTCAAGACTATCTTTTGTCTATTGTATGCCTTTGACACCATTGTTGAAGATGAGGTAGCTATAGTTATGTTGGTATATATCTGTATCTTCTGTTATTTTCCATTAATCTTCATGTTTATTTTGTTCCAGTATCAAGCTGGTTTTGCTACTATGGTCCTATAGTATAGTTTGAAGTAAGGTGCACTGGTGTTTGGTTCGTAAATATTTACTTTTGCTATGTCTTCTTGGTTGATTGTTCTCTTTATTAATATGTAATAGCCTTCTTTATCCCTTTGGATTAATTTAGGATTAAAGTCAAATTTGTCAGATATTAGTATAGCTACTCTTGCTTTTTATTTATTTTTTGCTTCCACAAGGTTGGTATATCATTTTCCAACCTTTTATTTTCAGTCTGTGTCCTTCCTTACAAATAAGATCAGTCACTTGGATGCCACAAATAGAAGGATTTTCTTTTTAATCCTATTGGGCAACTTGTGTCTTTTAAATGATGATTTCAGACAGTTTACATTTAGTGTAAGTACTGCGAGAAGTTTGGTATTTTGCATAATTTTGTTGGTTACTTTTCTGTTATGTTTGGGTGTTGTTTGTTCTTTGCTTTGTTTTTTGTTCACATTAGGGTTTTGATGGTTTAAGTTGGATATCTTTGCTGTTTTATTAGCTTTGTGTTTTTCATGCATTCCTTTCATGGGTTTTATTCATTCCTGTGGTCTTGAATTTGGCTTTGTACTTCTTCCATATGTAGAATTTCCTTGAGCATCCTCTGCAGTGCTGGTTTGGTTGCCATGAATTGCTTAAACTTGTGTTTTTCTTAGAAGGTCTTTATTTCTTCTTCTATCTTAAGGGATAACTTTGCTCAATATCATATTCTTGGTGGCCATTTATTTGCATTCAAGACTTCAGATATATCATTCTGTGTTCTATTTGATTTTAGGGTTACTATTGAGAGCTAGTTCTGGGATATAACTCAGTTGGTAGAGCACTGCTCTGCAGTCTCTGAGGTCTCTTGAGTTTGATTCCCCACACCCCCAAAATGGGAGAAGGACATGGCAATCCACTCCCAAGGCAATCCTGAAACAATCAGCCATTGAAAACCCTAAGAGGGTCGCTATAAGTCAGAAATGACTTGATGGCACCTAACAACAACAACAACAACATCAACAACATTGACAGCAATGGTATTCTGATGGGTTTGCTTTTGTGAGCTGATATTTTTCTCTTGTAGCCTTTAAAATTATTTCTCTGCATTGTAGTTTTTGCATTCCAACTATGATGTGACTTGAAGAGGTTCTATTCTGGTATAATTGACGTGGAGTTCTGGATGCCTCTGTTGTTTAGGTGTATATTTTCCCCCTAGGTTTGATAAGTTTTCAGATATTTCATTCAATAGGTTTTTTTGTGTGTGTGTGTGTGCTGGGGGTTGAACCCAGGGCCTCGTGCCTGCATGTTCTGCAAGTGCTGGACCACTGAGCTACACCCCTGGCCCATTTTTTTACTTTTTGAGACAGGGTCTTGCCAGTTATACAGACTGCCTCTAGTCTCGAACTTGCTATCCTCCCGCCTCTGCTTCCTGAGCCACTGGGATTATAGATGTATGCCACTGTGCCTGGTCATTCAAAATGTTTTCTGTTTCTTTAGTTTTATTTTCAGATCCTTCTTGTACCCCCTGAATTCCTAAGTTATGTTGGTTCATGTTTTTAAATATCTCCTGAAAGTTGTCATAGTCTTTCATTTTTTTCTCCTTAGCATCTGAGTAAAGATGCCCTTTAACCTTGCCTTTTGTCCCTGATATCCTGTCTTCTGCTTGACCCAGTCTATTTTTGTTACTTTCCACTGTAACTTTCATTTGATTCATTGAATTTTTCTATTCCAGCATGTCTATTTGATTTTTTTTCAACATCTCAATTTCTTTGTGGGATTTTTCTTCTAAATTAGATACTTTTTTGTCCAGTGTCTCAGTTTCATTCATCTGCTTAGTTGTGATTTGAGGTCATTTATTATTTTTATAAGTAGGTTTTTAAGTTCTTTAGCAGTTCCAGTATGTGAGTGTCTTTGATTTTAGTTATTGAAGGTTTATGATCATTAGGGGTATTCTCTTCATCTTACTTTTTCATATTTCTTATGGTTCTAGGTTAGGTTTTGGACATTTGTTAATATGGTTTCTCTGCATTATTTATTAGGGAGTATCCTTAGTTAAATGCCTTATTTTGAGATCTTGATCCTCCATATCATTCAGAGCATATACAACACAATCTATTGTTAAAGTAATAACTTCAACCAGAATCACATTTATAATTATGGTTAACATAATTTGAGGCCAGGGACTATTTAAGAAAACACCCATGGAAAGAGATTGGTAGAGATTGTTACAAATGGTTTTGAGTGTATATATT
>VMDO01036880.1:0-14784 GCA_007922755.1 Pedetes capensis
GGGTTGAACCCAGGGCCTAGCGCCTGCATGCTCTGCAAGTGCTGGACCACTGAGCTGCACCTCAGCCCATTTTTTTACTTTTTGAGACAGGGTCTCGCTAAATTACACAGTCTGCCTCTGGTCTCGAACTTGCGATCCTCCCACCTCCGCCTCCCGAGCCGCTGGGATTACAGGCGTGCGCCACCACGCCCGGCCCCTAGCCTATTCTCTTGAATGTCATCTTTTTATATTCTCAGTTTGTGAGGTTCTCCTATCCTCTCTCTATGAGGCCCACGGACACAGGCATTTTTGTTCATTTTAGTGATAGATCTCTCTGATCCTGTTAAGGAACTTATCCCTAGGTAAACATCTGTTTAGTGGCAGATATAGGACAAGAACTGCACGCACTGTTGACTTCCACACTAGTACATTCTACCACCTGACTGAGTTTATAAGTGTCCATTAGGAGGTTAACATTCAGAGCAGTTCACTAGGGTCTTTGATCTTTGCAACAGTCTTCATTCGATTACTGGTCTAACAAAGTGAGATCACCTTTGCACATACCATTCCTTCCACATGGAAAGTTCACCCCAGCACCACATTCAAGTTAACACATATTCCTCAAAGCTTAAGTTAGTTCTCCTTTCCCCCATGCCATTCTTGCCTTTCTACTAGTTTTTTATCTGGTTCGAACTTTTGCCATTTCATATATCACAATGAACTGTAAATGCGTCTGTGTGTAACTTTCCCTAATAAACTAGAATCACTGAATTTTTAAAAATTGTATTCTAGGGATTTTTCCACAATAGCAACATCTAATGAGTATGTACTAAGCAACTTACACATCCCAAAACATGGGGAGCAAAATAGATAACCTGGGCTTGATCAGTTTGTGCATCTAAGGGGTACTTGTAATGTGGTATTCCATTTTGGTATTGTGTAGAATGCTTTTCCTCTTGGAAAGTAAATCTTTTCAAGGAGTGCTCTTCATTCAAATACTAGGATGATTACCAACACAAAAAGTGTCCCAAGACCAAAGCTGGGCATGGTGGCATGTGCCTGTAATACCAGCAACTTGGGAGGTGGAGGCAGGAGGATCACAAGTTCAAGGACAGAAGCAGCCTGTATAACTTAGCAAGATCTGTCTTAAGATGAAAATTTAAAAGGGGGTTGGGGGTGCCACTCAGTAGTAGAAAGCTTGCAATGTATGTGTAAGGACCTGGGTTCAACCCCAAATTACCGCTCTCCCCAAAAAGTATTCTAAGACCAAACCATTCACATTCTTTTCTTCCAAACAAACAAACAACAGAACAATAACAACAACAACAACAACAACACAACAACAACAACAGAACCTTCCTGTAGGGGAAGATGGCATTGGAGGAGGTTGGAAGCAGGAGGTGTTCTGTCACTGTGTAACTCATAGGGGCTGTGCAGATCTCTGGTCTCAGTAGGGAAGGTACACAGGAAGGCAAATGAAGTACCAGGCATCTACCGAACCAATTTAACCGTACTCAATATCTAGAAATGCTTCTATAATGTGATATTACACATTTTGAAGGAATCCTTGCTTTTTCTTCACATGATTGGAGTGATTGCTCCCTAAGAACTGGGCACAGGATAATTTAAAAAGGAATGGTTGCAAAGCTTTGGAAGAAAGTATGGTTCACTTAATACCATCTTCTTTGTCCTGGAAAACTGGGGTGGGCTTTCATCCATACGATTTTCAAATAACTCATAAGTGTGGAAGAAATAAAGCCCAACTGAAAACATAAAATTTCCAGTTGAATGTTCCATCCCTTTTGCAACACCCATCAAGCCAATTCCACTGTGAAAATGTGTCATTTTAAAGACCCTTTTTTCCCCAGTCATGATTGGAACTCTGGTTCCAATCTGGTAAACAGGAGGCACAGAAAGGGCAATGTAATGGCAGCCTTAACATTTTCAGTGAAGAGCCAATTTGTTTGTGGTTTTGATTTGCTCTTAATAACAAGTTCTCTCAACCAAAACTGATGAATTGGCATAGGTACAAGGGCACAAAAAGAATGTCAAGGGGCTTTCGAAAATGCTTACCAAAGGATGACTTCTCTGATTTGGGTGGCCATCATTTTATCCCTCAGAATCAAGAGATAAAATGATGCAAATCTTTTAATATATGCTGCCTGAGTACATAAAGAGACCAATTAGAGCATGTGGCCTATAGCATTGTTTTAATGGTTTATAATCTATAATCACACTCCATACTTCAAGCAAGTGCAAATGCTGCTGCATGCTGCCATTGGAAGACAATTTCACAGCATACTAAATTGAAAGTAATCACTGATACAGCACAAATAAAGCCTCTGTCAGGTAAACACCAAAGCATTTTCCACACAGCACTGCATTTTAAAATAGCTAACTTTATTGTCAGTGAAAAGATAGGCACAAAGTGGATTTAAACCTGCTTAACTTTATTGGAACTAGCTCTGATTGATTACAGAATGAGATCACAATCATTATGGGACCACATACATTTTAAACCAAAGGCGATTCTTCTCTAGCCATCTGCCAACCCCAGCTATCCATTTTACAAACACACACCATTAATCACAAGCGAGGTCAGAAGGAGGTTTGATAGCTCCATGTAACTCATCGTTGCTACCGGAAGAAAACAAACTCCTGACATTTGTCCTACTGATGATGGATGACACTTGGAAGATATATCTGTAAGGATTGTGGCAAGCTGAAATTGGTGGCAATGAGCCCATAGCTGATGCCTTCTTTTGAAAACATTTTCAGTAAGAAGGCACACATTTTAAGCAACATATTCCATATGTGAATGAATTTGAGATAACAAGATTGTATGGCTAACACACATGAGAATATAATTTATGAAAGTTAGTACATATGTATATACTTTAAGCTGCCACACTATTTAGGGTCTTCATAAAAAGTAGTTTGCAAATCAGTTTGTTCATTTTCTAATTGTTATATCCATCCAACAGTGTAACAACTAAAATAGAACATGACAGGTGCCTTAGTATGTTTCGTATGGCAGATTATGGCAGATATTTCAAGTTCCCTCCATCCCGTCACCCTGAAGTTCAAAAGCAGCATTGGGATTAAATCCTTCAAGACAACAATCAAGATACATGATTTTAAAAGAAATCCCAAGCTACTTTGATTTCCCAAACATTATTGATAGGATTCTTAGATCAAGTATAGATCATTCTAATGAAGTTTTCCTGAACATGGGACATTGGGGTACAACTGAATTAGAAGGTCCCTATAGGCCAACAGACAGTATGAGTTAAAACAACAAGGTCACTCCTGTTCTGAGGTGCCAGTCCAGAAACATTTCCCAAATGTTATATCCATATAGTTCTGAAAAGGTGGCTAACTTGAGATTTCTCCCATAAACTTCGATTTTTTAAATGACACCTAATGAGGATTTTCTGAAAAGGCAGAATCTATATTCTGCATAAATAGGATAAACTCACATGGTCTTCTTTCATCTCTTAGATGTAAAATGTTATTTTATCAAGTTACCTGGGATTGAAAACCAACCAGAGAAGGACTGCCTCTCTTGTGAGAGGGCAGATAAGTTCTGAAAAGTACAAAATAATATTTAGGCAAGAACTTACTCCTTTCCCCAAAACACAAATCTAAAGAGATGGCTTCCACACAGTGTAAAATGTATGACATTTTGTCACCTTACAGATCGTGATTACAATCATGGCTCCCAGAGCTACCAAACATTCTGGCAATGTGTAATCACCATGAAGGACGTGAAAGGTTTATTTTTATTTTTATTTATTTGCTTGGATAGAAAGTAGCTCTCCTGATGTTTGCCACTCGCCGATTCTACTATTTGAGGGTTTTCTTTTCTCATGACTAAAGGGTAGTGTGAATTAGCATTAGCAAAACTGCACTTTTAATTTCTGTTTGGCATTCACTTTAGAACTGAGGATTAATGTGTAGGAGGATCATTTCATTATTGAAATTGTGAAAAGGCTGACTGAAAATTGCATTGCCCCCTCTCTCTCTCTCTTTCACACACACACACACATACACATATACAAATTCCTTTGGATGATAATTAGGAACTTAAAAAGAATACAGGTAAATACAACATTCCTATACTTTGAGAGGAACCCTATAAAATGACCCAAGACACCCAGTTTCACAGAGAGAAAAGAAGTGGGGTTGATTTCTTGAGGGGTGGGGGCATTTCATGTGACTCAATGTTGAAATTGGGCCAGGAAAAGAAAATACTTGTACAAGGTACTGCAGGAAAGGAAAGATAAGAATTCAGGATTCAGAATTCAGTAGATTGTCCAGAACCCTGGACAATCCACTCAAGCCAGGGACATTTTACAAAATATATCCACCTTAGACCACGAAGATCCCTTTTCTTAAAAGCAAGCTCATCATTTCTGTATACAAGCATCTCCCAAACTAGGCATTGTAACTGACAGAGTGGACAGATATGCTGTGTGATCTTCAAAAAGTCACTGAACTTCTCCAAGTCCCAGACTCCTCATCACTAGAATTAGAACATAGGGCTATATTGCTAGAGTTCCTTCCCACCACTATGGCTCATGACATAATATATACCAGGCTACTCTTCTATTAATCTGGTTTCTAACTAACACATCTTCAAAACTCTACCCCTCCTTACCTAACACCACCCCTCCCCTCCCCCTCCCTCTACCCCTGAAAACTGATCTGAATGACACTATGTTCAGATTTGTCACCTTAATGAAAGGCAGAGAGGTGACACAGGGCAGGGACCTGTGGCAACTGGCATCCCTCTGTGTCCCCAGACCAGCCATATCGCAAGGCTTGCTGCTACAGCCTCCTTTGGTCCCTGCCCACATGCACATTTCCCGCCATTGCCCAGAGGGATTCCAGAATGGAGTCACTGGCGGTCAGAAGAGGTAGTTGAGGAGACTGCTGCAATCAACCTCTCCCCTGACTGCAGCCTGGTACTTTGGACTTCTGGGGCTATTCTCTTGGAGGTGACAGTCACATATGCCTTTGGAGATATATGCTAAGAACTTGGGAAAACAAAATGAATTATTTTAAATAGTCACCAGAAATTCAAAGCATTTAACCTGCCAACAAAAATGCTTCCTCGTTTTGCAAATGAGAGGCAGGTGGAGATTGGTGACCCGGCCAGTGAATCTGTGCAGTGGAAGAAATAAACACTCAATGACTAGTCTTATGAAAGACAAGGGAGCCATGCTCATGGCTACAACCAGACCACACAAGCCTGCATGCATCATCCCATGCAACCTTCCATAGAGGCCTGGGATGACTGACTCCCCATCCGAGAGGAAGTTGTGCATCTGTTTATTTACTCTCCTAGTGTCCAAAAGCAATATATTAATTATCCAATTGCATAAATTACTCCAGAGTATATATATGAATGTACGAACCTCCAGGAGGGAACCAAAAGATCCACTTCCAAAGCACCATTGAAATGAAGATAAACACAATCTGCTAAGGCAGAGTAGCTGGCAACTGGGAGGGAAAATTAGCTCCAGCACCCTTCTGTACCCCAATACTCCCTACCTTTTCTTCAGCTTCCATAGCTTCTAAAATGATTCCCTTTCATGAACTCGAGGTAAGAGCTTCCTGTGGCTGCTGCCTAGATAGTCACTAGGCAAAGGAGCACACATTCAAATTCTTTCTGGCTTCCCACATCTGAATTACATGTTACACACTGTCTTCCACACGTACTGTGCTCATCAGTGAAAAATGATCTCACATAGGGAAATTTCAAACAAATTTAAGCACATTGAAAACACAGATGTATATGTTCTACCTGTTATTCACCCAGTATTTGTATAAATCCCAACAATAAAGTTTAGAGCACATTAATCTATCTTTTAGAGGTACTCCCTAAGTATACCAGACTGGAATTCATATGGTATTACTTCAGTACTATATTGTTCCAATAAAAAGTCCCTTTAAAAAAATCCCCTGCCCCCAACCCTTGTCTTCACCCTCAGATAAGAACAAACAAAAGGGGAAAATGATCAAAAGCATTCTTGCTGACAAATTGCAGCTCTTGATTGGGCCATTTAGATGAGATATTCCACCATCTCTGCATCAGGCTCTTGTCCCAGGATCTGAATGGGAGCTTTTCTTTCCAGAGTGTTGGAGTGGAAAGCAGGGCCATCTAAGAGGAAAGAAAGGGTGAGAAAGCACTTAAGGGACAAGTTAAGCATACAATTTTCAACAAACAGACAGCATTAGAGTTGTCATAAAGCTGATGGCAAAGTGTGACTTGCCTGCCATCCACTTTATTTACTTTTATTATTTTTGCATTTCTGGGGGGCATTGAACCCAGGGCCTCATCCATGCTCTGTAAGTGCTCTACCATTGAGCTGCACCCCTCAGCCCATTCTTACTTTTTATGTTGAGAGAGAGTCTCTCTAAATTACGCACACTGCCTCTGTCCTCAAACTTGCAATCTTACTGCCTCCACCTCCCAAGTCACTGAGACTACAGGTGTGCCTCACCAAGCCCATCTCCCTTGTTTATTTTACTGTGAGAACAGCCTCTGTTGGTGCCCATTCCCTTCTCAGTGGGCATCAGAAGTCACTTATAGACTCTATTCTTTTTTTTCCTCTAGTGAATCCCTTTTAGACCATGAAACACTCAGTCCAAATGACCAACCCTGCCTAAGCAGCAGGCACCAACAAACTGATCCATTCTGAGGGCTGAAGCAAAAGCTCCCTGCTACTTAGAGTTACTGTTACCTGTTTTGTCTGGATTGCAGGTCATATTTGGTATGGACAAACGACGTGGTCCAGCACCGGTAGCTGGCGTTGCAGGAGCCTCAGCCTGAGCCAAAGCTGAACTTGGAGCTGGAGCTGGAGCAGGAGCCGCAGCCGGAGCTGCAGTTGGTGTCTGAGTCTGAGCCGGAGCAGAAGCCTGAGCCGCTGCTGGAGCCGGAACCGGAGCTGGAGCTGGAACCGGAGCCGGAGCAGCTGGAGCAACCTGAACAGCAGCAGCAGCAGCAGCAGCAGCAGCAGCAACAGGAGCAACAGCAGCAACAGCAGATGCAGCAGCTGGAATCTGAGCAGCAGCACCTGGAGAAACAGCAGCAGCAATAGCAGCAGCAGTTGCTGGAGATGGGGTGGTGGCAGCAGCAGCAGCAGCAGCTGGAGCAGCAGCAGCAGCAACAGCAACTGGAGCAGCAGCTACCATGATGGTGGTGTTGGTGGCAGCAGTGGCAGTGTTGGTGGCAGCAGTGGCAGTGATGGCGGCAGCAGTGGCGGCAGCAGCAACTGGAGCAGGAACAGAGATGGGAGCGACAGCTGCAGTTTTATTCGGTTCCGTTCCCCGTTCAGTTTGGGTGCTGCAGTCTCGGCTGCCTGTCTTGGAGTGGGCCGAGAGCAGGGGAGTGGAGGGGGGTACAGGCGAGGGTGTGGATGGAACAGACTCAGCACGGTAGTCTCCCCCCAGAAGAATACCTACAAATGAAGCAGGGACCAGGTTAGCCAACAGTGACTCCAAGACATCTGATTAGCTGTTCTTGTTTCTAGGAGTTCAGGAGAAATTTGAATAAGTCTAAATGCTTTATTTTTGCCTCCAGTGAAACTTCTGGAAGCAAGTACCTCCCACCATGGCTAAGAGTTGCTTTTCTATCTGTCCTGGGTATCAGTTTCGATTTATTTTTTCAATGGTGATTGAGTTCCACTATGTTGTCAGAATTCCACTTGGTTCCAGTTATCACCAACACCATACATTGCCCAATAGCTGAAAAGGATGGAGAGGGGGAGCCCTGTGAATACACACGAGGCGGCTAATGATCGTGTGATCTAAGGTTCTGAACATGACCTTGGTTCCCAAAGTGTTTACTCTAACTAAAGGACACTGCAAGTGTCAGAGGATCAAGAAAGGTATTAAAAAGAACAAAAAGAATTAAAATAAAACAACACACACACACACACACACACACACACACACACACACACACACACACACACAGCCTGCTTCCTTAGCCTCTAACCATGCGTCTCATGGTACCCACAGTACTTCTGTACTTCTGGAGTTTTGACTAGAGGGGATGGAATGGACAGGAATGGAATGAAAAAGTACATTCTGTTCTCATATTGGAATATTGTGGTAACAAAAACCTGCCACTCGGCTCCATTTAGCTTAATGAGAACTCTGGATCCTCCTATTGTAGGGGAGGAAGGAACACAGAAATGCTGTAATTTTGAAATTTTGCATGACACGAAGGCCACATGGGCTTTGGACAAAGACAAAATTTCCACGTGGCAGAAGCCAAATCTGAAAAAATTTTAGATGGAATTTAAGTTATCCTCCTTCTCACCTGAAAAGAACTTAGGATTCATAGTTCCTCCTAGGTTTTGGAGTCAGTGTTCTCACCATGAACTTTATAGTGTGGAGGAAAAGTCCTAAAACTGGCTCAACTTCTTCTCCAGAAATTGGATTGATGTCCCTTTTCCTGGTTGTGTGTGGCATTTAGGGCTCTTTTGAAACATGGCACTATAATCTCCCTTATTTGTTGTCATTACCTAGGCTCCCCTTCCAGCTCTTATCATCTCGCTTCTCTTCCATGATGGGGGTACCAGTCAGGGTGGACGACTGTGAGAGCAAGCCTGACCCAGCATTGGAAATGGACATCAGAGACTTCGCTGGCCGCATGGACGATAGCTGCTCTGTCTTACTTGGCTCCTTCCGGGAACGCTGCTGGAGCACTTTGATCATGGCATCCTTCTCAATAATCTGGGCATGGAGAGTCTTAATTCTAGGAGTCAAAGAGAGAGAACATATAAAACCTCATTACCACCTCTGTGTTCTGCTCTTGCTACCCACATGGATTTGAGCTCTCATTATCTTTTTGACTGAGTATTGATCTAGTTAGTTCTGAGTTGGCAGAAAAGGGTCTGCTGTAGTTTTTAAAAACAAGTGTCCTTCTGCATACCTAAGCGGATACAACAACATCCAGGAGTTATTGCTTCTATCTTGTTGTTGTTATTAGGTGCTGTCAAGTCACGTCTGACTCATAGCAACTTTCATAGGGTTTTCAATGGCTGTTTGGGGATTGCCTTGGGCGTGGACTGCCATGTCCTTCTCCCATTTTTGTGATGCTAGGAATCGAACTTGGGACCTCAGATGCAGAGCGGTGCTCTATCGTCTGAGCTAAATCCTAGCCCACTTCTATCTTAGAAAAGGCAAAGCCACCTCTTCACAAAACCAAAAGCTATATATGAGAGAAGCAACATAGTGAATGCTATCATGAAAAAGTTGAGTCAATGGAAACAATGTGTTTAATGAAAGGATAAAGTCTTCTATGAATAAAGCCTTAACTTTCAGGTAATAAATAAATGATCCTGAGTTTATGAGAGGCATCAGTCATCCCACCTCCCAGGTGCAATGAGAATTCTGCTTTTAAAAGGATTGATGTCCAGTGCCAGAAAAATACCCCCCAAATGTCAATGCTTCAGCTCTGACAGGAGGCACATGGAAAGCAATTAGGAAAGCCAGGGAATAGTAACCGTATCTAGAGTTCCAATTAGTAGAAATGATCAAACCCTAACCAACAGCCTGGCAGGGGTGAAAGTGATGAGGACAGGCCAGGTGACCCGGTTCCCCTCCCTACTGAACTAGCTGGTCTCTATACCAACTTCTCAGATCATCCAGGTCCACACCAATATTTTACCTGCCCTCCATGTCCAGGCATCGCTTGTTTGCCATCAAGATTTCTTCTTCCTCTTTCTGGATGCGGGCTTCTAGAGCTGTATCATAGCTGGTATTAGGAGAGTGGCTAATGACTGTTGTGTCCCTGGGGAGAAAAATAGCAGTGATGGTGATGGGCAGGCAGCAAAATCAGTTAATTCCATCCCCTCTGGAGTCAAAGAAGGTTGTGCCAGAAAGCCTTCAACTGAAATCAGTTACATTAGGAACAGTTGGTTTCTGGGTAACTTACTGGTAGAATCCTCCCAAACAGGAAGGTTTAGCATTCAGGGAGAGAAGAGATTATTGCTATGGACATGGCTACAAAAGGCAGTGAGCAATTCCATAAAATGTGCATGGGCTTGCCTTTAGAAGTAGACAGGCATGCCACATATGGTGTCACTCAGCTGTAACCCTGTAAATTGTGAGTTTAAGGTCCCCTGCACCATATAGAGAGTTCCAGGCCAGCTTGGGCAACATAGTGAGACCATGTCTCAAAAAAAAAAGTGGACAGGCATCTCTCTGATAGCCCCTTCAAGTTTTTAGACCATAATCAAGCAACAAGAATACGTATGGTTTTCAATTTAGTCTCATGAACTCTTGGAGGAGAAAGGCTAGACACCGAAAGAAATCAGAGGGTGTACTAAGTGGCTTATTGTGACAGATGAGTATTAGTAACTACACATGAGGGCTACAAACGATAGACCCGGGAACAGGTAAGATCAGGTAAGGCATGTGAGCAGGCAAAAAGGGCCTCTAATTTAGTGCCAACAGTTCCTTATCTAATCTACATCTGAACCATTCTAGCATGAAATCAATAAGTTTACCCCAACAGAGTGATTGTTGTCTTGCTAAAGTCCCAACTGCAAAGGGATCATCATGTTCCATCTGAAAGTATCCTAAGGTATTAGCTCAACATGGAAATGTGTGTGTGTGTGTGTGTGTGTGTGTGTGTGTGTGTGAGAGAGACAGAATCAGACAAACACACAGAGAAAGGCATACACACAAAGTCAAAGATACAGAGAGGAGAGAGAAAGAGACAGAGATGGAGAGGAGGAGACTGATAGGTGTTAAAATTGAGGAGAATATTGATGGAATTACACCAGTCATACAGGAATCAGACAATGGGCTGAGGAACAGGGAACTGGCCCTGCTTCACTGTACTTTCTACTAGAATGAGGAGAACTCCAGGTATATTTTTGGCTGACAGTTAGCTATCATCCCTTACCTTTGAGGTTGTGACCCATGCAGAAGGGGGTGAAGTGGCAGGAGAATGAAAAGGTAGAAAGTTGACATTAAGGTTAGGAAGATTTGGCAAGCCTTTGCAAAACTATTGCTCTTCAAATGTTTGTAGTTTATATGCAAGGTTCAAACCACTTATTGGAATGGTGAAATAAATGAAGAGCAAGAATCGGGAGGGATACAATGTCTCATCATTTGCTAAATTCAAGATATTTTAAGTCTCAGAATTCTTTGCTTCCTCTTGTGCAGTTCACTTGCTTGTAGTCCTAGTAGATTCTCTAAAAGATAACAGCCCTACATCGTGCTTAGGACCAGGGTTCTGGCTATAGGCAACACCTGGGCCAAGTCCCACCTTCACCAAGTACACTGTCACTAATAAGCTTTCTGACCTCAGAAAATCAGTTAGCTGTTCTAAGCCTCGGTTTCCTCATATACAAAATGGGACTCATACTTATATCTGTATCTCCTTGGAGATAAAATAGAATTATGCATGTAAGAACATACACAGGCACAGCAAAAGCACTCAACAAAGAGTTATTTATTAAGAGAGAAGTATAGGCTGGGTGCAGTGGTACAAACCTATAATCCTAGTAACTCGGGAGGTGGAGGCAGGAGGATCACAAGTTCACAATTTCAAGGCCACATGCAGCCTGCACAACTTAGCAAGACTGTCTCAAAATGAAAAATAAATAGGCTGGGACAGCAGCTCAGTGGTAGAGCACTGTGCAACGCCCTGGGTTCAATCCTACAGTGCAGGGTGGGGGGGGGGGCAGGAGAAAAGATAGAGGAGTGCAAAATAACATACAAGAGAGTAGACTTGAAAGAATCTCAGCCCTTGGTACAAACCTGAAGGCCATTCCTGCTCTCCAGAGTGCCAATGTGAACTGATGGCTGAGACTTTCAAGCCAGGCCTCTCAAAAAGTGCATGGTGTCTATGGACACTGGGGACTTGAACGTACGTTTTGTCACTGGGGGAACGAGTGCTGGCCAACTGCCACCTTCATTGCATAAAGGACCATTTTGGGTACACAGAGCCCTGCCAGCTAATTGACATGGAGACTGTGAACTCCTCAGGAATGGAGCCTAAAAATGTGGGGCACTTAGTGAATTCCTACAGGGCTGCCAGGACAGCCCTCAGCATCAATCTTCCTTCTAGAAGACTAGGGCTACGAAGCCACTCGCTTAAGCAAAAGCAAGCAAGCACAGTGTTTGAAGGAGCAACCTCCAAAATTGTGAGGCCATCCTTAAGAACATCAGGAAAAAGATGTTGACTGCAGCCTGAAAACACAGCCTGCAAACTGTGAATCACATACCCCTGAAGTTGGTGTCTCCCACTTCAAATTCTCAAGTAGTTTTTGTTGACATCCCCCCTCCCAGTCATTATGCCTCTCTTTGCTTTCTCTGCTGATGTTGTCCTAATCACAACACTCAGATCCTTCTCATGAATGTCATCCATGACCTCATAATTAAAACACCTAGTGGCCATTTAAACTTCAAGTCCATGTTTTTTTAAAAAATTTAATTAGTGTACAATACAATGGGTTCATAATGGCATTTTCATACAGTTAGATTGTGTACTTTGCTCTTATTCACCCCCTTCAAGTCCATCTTTTCCTACAGTCAGCATATTTCTGTTTACTTAAACATGCATTCTACCCAAAGTGGAGCTTGGTCTTTGAAGTCCCTGGGAGGCTGGAGTGAGGAGAAACATGAAAGAGATTAGTCCCTGGCTGCAGGAAACTTGCAAGGGAAGACAAAAAGTAAATAATTAACCACAACAGGAATGAGTTTGGACTTTATTCCAATAGGCACTGAAAATTTCTAGAACTTTTCCAGGGGAATAAAAATGACCTGCACAGAGCTTTAGGAAGGTAGCCTTATCTCTTGCTGAAATGAGATGGAGGGATTAGAAGAGTTAGATACTGGAATCAGGCAGACCAGTTGGGGAGGTAACTGCAATAATCTCAGCAAGAGATAATGAAAACATGAACTGGTGAAGTGGAAAAGGAAATGGAAACAGGCTGTAGGAGGTGGAATTGATAGAACTTGGAGACTCTTTCAATGTGGGTGTTGGGGAGAGAGACGGAATGAATGAGAACTTTGTTATTTCTAATTCAAATGATGGCATACCATTTGCTGTCATAGGAAACCAAGGAGAGGATTTTTGGAAAGTGCTGTGATGGCTTTTGATTTTAGGGACATAGCAGTGAAAGTGTCTTGAGAATAGCCATATCGCAATATCCAACAAGTTGTTGGAGATTCTAACTTTAATCTTAGAGATACTATTATAGAGTTGTTATCATTGTTCTTATTACATTTACAGAGAAGCCACAGCAGAGAACAAAATAACTAATACAGAATGTAGAATGAGAAGCAAGCAGAGGATTGAAACTGAGAAATGCCGTAAATGCAGGAACAGTTAGCCATGTGCCATATGGACGAAGAGTTTTTACCTCCTGCTCTCTCTTTTTTAATTTCCTCTTTTCCTGGACTTCTTGTTGTTTGGTCCTGGACTTACTTTGCCCAAATTAAAAATGCAACATTGCAACTTCAGTAAATGCAAACTAATAAATTACATAGCTGATCAGATGAGTTATCTTGTCATCCTTTTGCTACCCTTCAGAAATGAACTCATCATTTGTGAGCTGAAACTCAAAACCTGTATTGCCAAATTGGGTCTTCTAGGAATGAACACAGACTCTTCTTTGATAGGGATTTTCCTTCATATATATTAAGTATCTACAGAGGACTCACTAGAGACACAAAAACATGGAACCCTAATGTGGCCATATTATTGCAATCATTTATAATACTTCCAAGTGCCTAAGTAATAAGCCCCAAACAGTACCTTACTGAACAGCTAATGATCTCTAGTTCATCATTTTTAAGCCACAACATATCTAAGTGGCAGTAGAATATAGCAGTGAAGGAGACAAAATGTAGATTTGAATTCTGGCTCTTGTGTCCCTTAGTAAGTGTGTGTGATCTTGAGTAAATTATTTAATTCCTCTCTTCCTTAGTTTCCTCCGTCATAGGAGGGATGACAGTACTTACCTCAAAGTATTGTGAGGATAAGTAATAAGCATAAAATAGTTCAGAAGAGTACCTTATATAGTAAGCTACATGTTTTTGATAAATAAATTTCCCAGCATCCATTTGAGCAATAGAAATACTGTAAGTATCAAGTACTAATTATATTTTAAAATTTTATTTCTTTTTTTTTGAGACAGAGTCTTACTATGTAGCCCAGATTGGCCTTGAACATGTGATCCTCCTGCCTCTGTCTCCCAAGTGCTAGGATTACAGGTATATGCCACAATGACCAGCTCAAATTCTAATTTTAAATAAGTCCAAAATATTTTTTTACTCCTCTCGAGCATGCACATGCACATCTACATGTGCACATCTGTGTGTGGACACATATATTCTCAGTATTTTTGTCCTTTCAACCTTAAAATTTACCTACATATACAACTGACCAATATCAAAGTCAGTATATCTGACACCTAGGTGCATCTCATGATGAAGAGCAATCCCAACAATTTTCATATGGATTAAATGCTTACTCTTAAGACCTTTTAAGGCCAAATCTAGCTTTTCATGCTTGATTCCTGTCTAAAATCATTGCATCAAGTTTTTCCTTGACAAGAGTTACTTCAGAGAATCAAAGTGCAGGCAGAGGTATAAAAATACCACCTAGTATGTCTTCTCACTCAAGAAAATAAACTTCGGCCGGGCGTGGTGGCGCATGCCTGTAATCCCAGCGGCTCGGGAGGCGGAGGCGGGAGGATCGCAAGTTCGAGACCAGAGGCAGTCTACGTAATTTAGCGAGACCTTGCCTCAAAAAAGTAAAAAAAAAAAAAA